>JAQGAB010001057.1:0-19156 GCA_034696565.1 Isotomurus graminis
CCGTCTCATTTTCACCTGAAGAGTTAAACATCGCCACTGACTTCCTCCTACTCGCCAATTCTTTCTTACTATTTACTCATTCTAATAATGTCTTCAGCCACTTGAAGCACCTCAAGCTCTAATGGTTTTCCACAGAAACCTTCCAGTTCAGCTATCATCAAACTCCTCATCTGCTTCCTATTTCTTGTCGATGTTATTCCATGCTTACATTTAAGTACACCGATACACACCTACTCACTCACCACTTCCCATTACTCAGAATCCCCATTGTTTATTCTTTATTGTACTTCAAATAAAACAATAATTCTAATCGGCTCAAACTCTTCTTCCTCTTTCATACCTCTCTCATGAAACACGTCATAATAAAACCCCCATCGCCAACATATTTTATCCTCCTTCCCTACATCTCAATAGTCACTGCAACTACGAGAGACCTTAAATTATAACGTCCCCTAGCAAATGGCGAAAGGTGACCAACCCAATTTTCTGGGGAAAGTCGAGACTCATCACTCTCTCCCGAGATTAATTATTTCGTCTTAACAAGCACTTCCCTTCTGCTAATAAAGAATGATTAGCTTTTGCGGTCACACTCCGCTTGGTATTCTCCTAACCTCGCTACATTTCATCTCCACTGTTTCCTCTGCCTCAGTGGGTGGAAGGTGGAAACGGAATGTAGGTCAATTAGTATCTCTCGTGGTGAAAGACACTCCATACAAATTCACTAAGCTGGCTAACTACGGTAATTGGTGTGGGAAAGGTGGAGACCTGATGGGCGACGGGAGTGTTACTGATGGCTGCGACTCTTGTTGCAAACACCATGACAAGTGCTACCACAAAACCAGGCTGGCTTATCCAGGGTGCAATCCGATACTCACTGTCTACGAATATCGACATGGCCAAAATAATCCAAGTATTTCTGACCAACCATCCTTGTCTCCTGAGCAGGAGTGGCAACTCAGACGAAATCTTAGCCTACCTGCGTGCAACACTGATGAAAATGAAGGACCTGATTCGTGCACCGAGGCCACTTGCCAGTGTAATTATACCCAATACCTCTTACAAACCACTAATCAGGTTAATTACTTAATCAATCTGGTCTCTCTGATTTCTCAGGTGACATCCAATTCATCATGTGTCTCAAAAGGGAGCCATGCAATCCTCAGAAGGTTAACGAAATCAGTCGGTTCTGGTGGATCCCTTGGTGAGGAAGACCGAAGACCATGTTCAATATGCTATTGCTATTTTTATACTCCGTTGTTCATGACATGAATGAGTAATAAAGCTGTTAATTATCAACCAAGGTGTCTTTCAGTTTGTACGTCTTCTGAAAGCTCAATCTAAATATGCATATAACATTTTATTTCGCAGATTTACATATAATCAACGTTACACAACTGAAGCACAGAAAGTTGGGCATTATGTTTGCAAATTACATGAAGAATATTACATCACGCCAAATCTGAATGTTTATCATGTTCAGCGTGGGACTTGCATTATTAATAAGCTCGTCACAAACCGGCTTCTTTCATTACAATATTACCCATTTATTTCCGAGGTATTGTTGCTTTGTGCAGAAGAACAAAGATTACTGGATTCTCATTTCTCACGCACACAGACACACAATTCCAGTCCAAAATTATATTTACTGTAGTTTTCCTTATTGGAAGTATTGAATGTTTTATATCCCTTCATTTATGGAGATGCATGCAATGTGCAAACTACCTACGCAATTATTCATTCTTCACACCTGTAAAATAGCATCTTCATAGAACCAACAATGGGAGAGTCAATGTTAAGATTCTCATTGAGTTATGTTTAGCCCTGTTGAGGAACTAAACCCCGACCATCAATTATACTCGTCACAAAGCAAATCTCTCGCATATTTTGAGACTCGTTCATGAGCCCTATAGCTTCTAGCTTCAAGATTGTTATGATTAGCACAACCTTGGGAGCTCTAGATCCCTCTATCCATTCATTTTTATCACTGGGTAAACAATTCCAGGTTAATTATTGTTACCTCAGGATTCATAGTGAGGCTAGTTATTTAATGATACTCTTATGTAAACCCATCATAACCGTCCTGACCATTCCTCCATCCGCCCAGACCTGAATTTCTGCAACACAAAGACTTGTTCTCACGGTTCCATAATTACATATATACTCCTACTACAAATAATAATCCAGGTAATCCAGTTTGGCAGGTACAGAGTACAGCTCTTCGGTTATTTTATTACTGGGCCAGTGCATTCGGTTCGCTGGGAATCAAAATATTTTCCACTCTGTACACGCAAACATGTGTATAAGCATTTGATACAAACTTGTTTTCATGGAAGAGTGGAGAAGAGTGGAGTATCATTTCTTCGGAGACATTTGGTCCTTGCTAGCTGAATAGTTTTCAAGTTATTGACTGCGTCTCAAAGTGTCAAAATGATCCCACCTGTGTCCACAAACCATTTTAGGGCCTTCTTTATACTATTTGCAATCACTGGAGGGCTGGCATTAGTCACAAGCGGGGATGACACTGGAAACCCTTTACCAACACTCAGAAGAATATCCCGGAGCATATCTCAGCTTGGCAGACTTGTGGAAGCAAACACACAATACAGAGCAGGGGACTTTGTGTACTACGGGAACTGGTGTGGATTCGGAGGGGACAGAGCAGGGGATGGGTCAGTCCGGGACCCCTGTGACGCTTGTTGCAAAGTTCACGACGGTTGTTACAGTGAATTGCTCTACTGGACGAGGGGGGAAGATCCTCCGTCCACATACTCCAATGAAAACGTCTTCTTCCGCAGACTCTTGCGAGTTCCTCAATCGCAGCTAAGGAATTGTGTGCCCTACACAGACTTATACTTCCTCACATCATCCCAAGAATGCATGAACATTGGGGGGTACTGTTCCCGGAGGACTTGTGAATGCGATCTCCAATTCGTTAATTGTCTTAAACGTACTCAATGTGAAATTAGGTCAAGGAGGAACTACTGGCAGAAATAATAATGTGTTTAAAACCGCTCCCTGCTATGAAATAAACAACTATTTACCGTTACAAATGCATTTAACAGTCAAATCCAACACTCAAGGCCAGGCCTTTCCATACAAGTTAACGATATTTATTAATACTTTAGTCTCAATAACTCATGTATTCTTAGGCACAAGTTCATCTGCAATACTTCTCATCTTCACACGCCCCAATCTCTTTTCTATCTCTTCTCTCTTCAGACTGCGTCTTGAAATGTACAAAGTCCCGATTGGAAATGTTCTTACCAACTGTCACACTTCAAATGACAATTTGTACGTCACTCTGTCTCAAAAAGCGCAATGGTATCCACAAATCCACACCCATAGCATCTCTTCATATTTTAATCATTTTCCATAATAAAATGAATCCGGTCGAGAATAGATTTTCTCCACGAAACCCTTGTATAGCCACTCTCTGTCTCCAAGACTTTTACACATCTGCATTCATTTTTCTTCTAGACACATGCGGTATTTCCTTGTCGAATGTCGATCACTCCCCAAAATCTTTTCGCGTTGCTTTAGCTAGCATCTCCAGGCTTTGGTGTAATTCCACTCTTCTCAAGGAGAAATCCAATGAGATGTCTCCTACATACCAACATCATTTCCTTCGAGGACATCTCTCATGTGTCAAGAATAAAGGAGTTGGACTTGAGGTGTGTGTTGTGTGTTGGAAGAACACTTGGAGGAATAGAGACGACAGATTCCTGTTAGTTTCGTAGAGACAAAGGATTATCGAACACTCATTGTCAGTGTTACGGAAGTAGGATAGATGAGTCCAAAGTGGATTTGGTATCCTCTTTCGAGTACGATTGATACACAGACTACACAGCGATAGCTGGTGATAACCTTACCTACATGGGAAATATCGTTTTGTTTGTTAATACGGATTTGCCACCTTGTCATCGTAAGTTTTTGAAGTTTCCAAGTCACGTCTGACATCGCTTATGTCACTCCACACACGGGGATTTTCTAGTCAACTTCAACTTTGTCATTTACTACACAATATTTACTACTACATACCACCACTTTTATCTCCTCTATTTTGCAGTAACTACCTATTTACTACTTTGTAAATGTTTTGGATATGTAAATTGCATAGTGGTTGAGTATCCCATTCACTCCACATTTCTTGGGGAAAATTCGGAGACCAGTTTAAAATAATATTGTAAAGAAAGTGAGGATCCTTTTGGAATTATGCAAGGCCAGTGTACACTGGCCTTGGAATTATGTTTAACGAAATTTCAGTTATGCACTTGGGTGAAATCTTCCTTATTATACCTACCATCCATTTCAAGCAATTTCTAATTTATAACTAAGCCTGCGTAATGACAATCTTGTTTTTACTCATTCAACGCAAAGCCCCAATCCCAACCGCTTCAGAGTAAGTAAAATCTCTCACTCTATCCAAAGAAGAACAAATACAACTTTTGTAGAAACAGTAGGAAATCCGTGAACAGCAAACACTCGAAGGGATTGGAAGCAACAAAATGAGAAAGTATGGGAGAAAGGTGGTCGTGTAATAATGATAATGCATTCCTTCATGATCCACTATGTCAATTCTGTTTAAAGATTACATTGAAATTTACATAAGCAATTTCTACTCATCCTTTAGCCTGCTCTGTTTGCACTTTCAACCATCCATTTTTCGGGGAATGGGAGATATGCTCCTATCTACAAGTACCAAGTACGCACGATAATACTCCTGTGACTTATCCCAACCACCACCGAGTTTGTTCACTTGTGTAAGTCATCTTGTTAGATGGAAGTAGTACATGATTCCTCAGCCTCTTTCACTCGAACTCACCCGTCCTTTTATTCCGAGGAAGGATTTACCGAAGGAGAAAGTGTGAACAGAATTCGTATCACTATTTCCACAAAGGTGAGGCACCTTTCTTCACTCGCCCACTTAGCATGCGAATCCACCGTCAATCATTTAACGAAGGAAATCCCTTAATTCACATCAAAAACGGTGAAAGCCATGCTACATCATTTATACTGAGCTTTTACTTTGATCTCTAATTGTTACTTCACCACATGTACAGTGTACATGTCATGTAAAACTACTGTGATACACTAATCATACAATGTATGTGAACAGACATACACGCCTGCATTTTATGTGCAGCAAGTTCATAAAAGGATTTCACACTACCAAAATAACACACACGCTTGAGTGAAGGAAGGAACTACACAATATCCTTGTCCAATAGGCAGTTTCCCAAAGTGATGATGAGAGAATGTGAAGCTAACTACACACAAACCCTATGCTTCCTTTCACCCATCATCTTGACATCAGACACGAAGGGCTACACATTCCTTGTGTGTCTTTCCCTCTATCCACGTCAAGTCTTTTGTGTGTATGTGAGCACAGGGTTAAACGCACTTTCCCTAGATACAGTGATTTTAATTGCCACCGTGGATCTGAAAATAACTGTTACTCATAATCATTAAACTTAAGTCTATTAATACACACTATACTGACTTCTTCCATTGATATCGAAAAAGTTGTTCCTTACATAAAGGGACAGATACACTATATCTCTTTTGCACTAAAACTACCTGAGATCTCAAAACTTCCTCTCGTTAACCGTCGCCACTCGAATTCATATTCATTCAGGCTGCCATAAAACCCAGGAGACATTTCTCCAAAGTGTCATGTACAAATCCACTTCATTTACATTCCCATTTTGCACACTGGGACGAGTATAACTTAAAAGGGCAAAGTGCAACGTGGGGAATCCGTTCGGGACACAATGTGCTAAAATCACCGTTCCTTTCTACACACCACCCTTCCTCTGATGCAAATAAATGTCTTTATGTCATGTCACCCAGTCTGCCTTTCATGTACAGTAAATAACGATCACACACAAGTCATTCCGAATAAGCCTTCAGCATTCCTGTGACTCGCTTAACCACAATACCCACACCCCATCCTTCCTCTTTTCCTCTCCTAAAGATTTAGCCTCTCCACTCCAATTCAAGGAGTCTCTAAAAAGGGAAACTCACTCGACTGTGTGTATAACTAACTCTAACAACATTTAACTTGTGACTTCGTTTACTCTTCATTCTACAACGTAACTCCCACTCAATACAAAGTTGTATTGTCCCTTAGTTAGCCTTATTCACAGCACAATACCATCACAAATAGTCTCTTCATCTCCCATCCAAACTCCCATTACAATCGCTCAAGGACTTCTACCACTACTGCTCAACTACTTTCCTCAGAATTTCACTTCCAACCGATGCTTTCTCCCTTACATAACACACAACTCTGTTCCCGTAACTAAGTTAGTCTACAAGTAACCTCACAGTCCATCGCTTCCATAGAACTTTAACACACACATACACAAACAGCTTTACTTACACAGATGATTCCCTGACTGGCATTACAGGTTCTTCCTTGATTCCTTCTACGTAAGCAAGAGCACATTTCAATAGTGTGCAAAATACACCATCACCACTACCACACAAGTTCTACTACTACTACTACCAGCTGCCACAAACTTAAAGTGGAGTCTTGCTCACAGAGAAAGCAAGGAGAGAAAGGATAAAAGGGAAGGTAAAAGTGCTGAGTCTCTCTCAGTGTCACATCTCATCTTGTACCCACTACATCTTGTCCACCACTTCTCTCTCTATCTTTTCAAGTCGATCTCCACTTTACTCTCTCAAAACTGATAGTGTCAGGTCTCCTGTCATTCACCTAACAAAATATAAAGCCTATCTTGTACAATTTAAGTGAGTGTATGTGTGTGTGTCTGTGTCTGTGAAGTGGCTCCTCAACGTGCTACCCACCAAACACCGTGAGTTTTTGAGATTTCTCAATAAAATCTACAAAAGACTTTTGGTCTCTCTCCTCATGAGATAATCCATTGATAGAGTACAAAGATAGTAATCTCTCAATTTCTGTTGTTGTATAGGATCATCAGCACTCATATCTGTGCACTTTATCGGAAAAGGGAAAGTAACCGTCTGCTTTTACTTTTATTGATGTGGACCTCCGAACCAAAAGACGTGGACGAGTAAAGAGACGTTCACCTTGAGACTTAAAGAAGAGAGTGCACCACATACAAATCATTGGTAGGAACTCATCCTAAGTCAATTTTTTCATCTGTCTCACTTCATCCTTTCATCGAATTCCCTGTAGGGAAATCCTCCCTAACAATTCCTACAAATTAACAGACTCAAGGAAAAAAAGTTTCTTCTTAGTTCCTTCACTGCTGACACACACACTGTTAGTTCAATGCTCAACCTTACTCACGATAATAAAGCACCCTAATGTTCTCTTTTCTACACTTATATAAGGAAAGAAAAACTGAAACACTAACAAGATTTGTACAACTCGACAGCCTCAGGAGCTGTAGTATGTATATGTAGCCTATAAAGACCAACTAACACGGGAACAAGTAGCCGTAATAGTTGTAGAGTAATAATAGGAACACGAGACTAGAAACTAGAAAAGTAGATTTCCACAAATACACAGAAGAGAAACTCCTAAAAGACCGTCCTCCTCAGAGGAAAGAAATACATCAGACTTATTATGTGCTCAGTTATTATCTCCCTTTGAAAGTCACATCCATCCCTTCCAATAAGTTTCTTGGGTGAAAGGGAAAGTAAAAATTTAATGCTGAATGTGTAAAGTGCTCAAGTTAAATAAAGCTACTAAATTCTTAGACAATCACGTTCCAATTTTTAACCCTACTTCTTTTTCTTCCTCACCACACACTAAAAAACTACCAGACACCCTTTTTGCAATAAAAAAATCAGTTTCCTATAAAAATAAGGAACTAGAAAAGCACACCCCCTTCTTTCCCGTGATTGACATAAAGAAACTAATTTCAAATTGCGTTTAACTCAACCTTTGTTCTGAAAACTTTTCCTTACATCACATCTCCTGACACATCGCTCTAACGCACATGAATCAAATTGTATGAATGAGTATCTCTTACAAACAGTTTATGTGTTATATATGGTGTTTAGGTAATCATCTTAATATTTAAGCTGCTGAACGCGGTTCCCACACTTCTCTTTTCATCCCTTTCCTCACGAGCGACGAGGTATTAACTCTTCAAAAAGTAAGTGAAAGTTTTCTCCTTATATTCCAATCCTCCTTCAGACCAAAAGAATTACACAAAAAAGTTTATTTCACTTTGGTAAAAAGACTCGGAAAACTTTCGGAATGTCTTCTTCATCTAATTTGATAATTGGACGGAAAAGTCAAGAATGATGATGATTGCGTTAAAAACTATTTTTCTGTACTGCGGCAACACAATTTCAACTACAAACTATATAAACCAACTTCAGCCGTCTTGGAATTTGGATTTCTCGCATTTCTTTTCCAACTCAAATCTACGAAGAATCCCATTTGACTCATCTATTTTATTTCTGTTTAAAATACTTCGCCGTACTTATTAGACTCCTTCCTTTACAGTTTTACACTTTTCTCCACTCATAAATACTTTCCTTTCCTCGGAGAATCAAATAAAAATTCCGTTCGTAAAAGTAGCTTCATGAATTCTGTGTTCCGTCTTCCGTAGCGATTGCTTCATGGGATTTGTCTCCCCGTGTACACTCTCAGTCAACATTCATTACTCTTGGGAAAGGTAGCATTGGAACACATAAAACTTCCGTCTCAGCTTTTATCATAAGTTGGAATGGGGCCAGAAGGTGTTTGTCGTTTGATTTTATGCCTCCTCTTGTGTATCCCAGTCTACGTCACTGTTATTGACTACTTTTTACGTGTGTGTGTGTGCAAAAAGACTTTTGTTACAGTCCCTTTATATAGATATAGTCTCAAGTGGTCCTATCGACTATCAACTCCCAATCTTAGTTCTCGGATAACTCGTACCAAGGATATACGTCCTTGGTACGAGTTCACGGAGGGCTATGTGTGACGTAGAAAAGTTGTAGGACTTTGGAAAGGAAAAGGTATCATATAAAAAGGTGCATTGTACTTTGCTGTGCCAAATTGTGAAGGTGAAGTTGAAGTCCCAAGAGAAATAAAATTCACTAAATTCGTACTGCCACCTCCATATGTAACATTCGTTATGCCCGTCTTCAGTCACAATAAAATTTACAAAGCGTATAGACACACACTAAAGATAAGTTATCCGATACTCATATTTCTTGAAGACCTACCAAATCTGTATGATACATCTAAAGCATTTCCTACCCCTTCATACAATACGTACTTTAAACTTCCAGGCACCAATTACCAACACCCACCTGCTCCACCAAGGGAAACATTCTGTTTGATCCTGATACAATAAGTAATGAAAACGGAATATTTTGCATCAAAGCTTTCCAATTTATTCTCTTGGATAAGGAAACTGCCCTTGAAGCAACTGTTTGTTGAGGCTAAATTAATCCTCACACAGGCTGTACAATACTTATCCTCCCACACGATTACATACTCACTTTCCATTTTATTTAACAAGTCCACCTTGTTTACATCCTAGGAAGTAAAGAGACTTTATTATTGTTATGTACCAACTGCTAACTCTAGTATCATCCTCTTCATACCTTCTCCACTCCCTTTGCAGTAAGAGTTTACTTTTCACCTAATAAAAAGTGAAACATTTTACATCTCTACTCGTTCACCACTTTCTCTGATACCTAAACTAAACCTTGGCCCACCTCCACTCTTCATTTCTATTCTTTTATCAGAAAAGTAAACATTTCTCCAAACAAAATAACATTATTATGTTTGCTTTTGATCTGATTTTTTCCTGTTGACTGTACAATCAAAAGAGTTTTAACAACCTCCTTTGTTGTATGGGTGTTTGAAGAGTTGCACGTTTCCTGAAACTTTCTCCCTCTCAAAGTAAGGCAAGTTAACAGTCTTAACAGATCTCTTTATTTCATTCTCGATTAAGAGATGCACGAATAACTGCCATTCTTGTCTTGTCCTTGCGAAGAAATCATTTCATAAAAGGCTGGGAAATGCTACACACATAGGTATATTTACTTGTCCGGAAATAGTTCATTCATTCACTATACATTTTTCACATCTTCAGTAATTTCTCTCAACCCAACAACAAGGCGATGTTAGGTGGAGGGCTGTACGTCACAGTATATTCTAAGAAACTGGACTAAGGATGAAAAATAGCACATCTATGTCCTTCGTCCTTCCTCGCCAAAACTCTGTCCTCTCTGCCTATTTTCGCCTTTTAAAGACACTTGGTGGTTGTACACACATACATCCCAACCCAGGACAGGAGAGCATGTCCACCGAGTGGATGATGATCATCATAAAAGTCATCACAAGATGAGATTTCTGTCTTCTGTGTTCTTCCACAACCACCGAATAAAACTGCCCTCCAAGTCTCCAGACTGAAACTAGAGAAAAAAAGAAGCCACAGCTGTCGGTTTCCATTGCTGGAAGCTCTGCTATGGCTGCTAGACCCTTCACACTGACGCAAGAATTTATTTTTTCTCATTTCTTGAGTGAAAAGATAGAGAAGAGACATATTTGTGGTCGTGTACTCCGCCCTGTAACTTTTTGGTTCCAGAAATCTAGGCCTATTTTAGATTCTTCGTTGCTTAATGTCTTGTCAGTCTCTACTATAAGAACTGCCATCGTTGAAAGAGAAAGCGTTCCTTTAGAATTCGATATACTAACAACAAAACACTACTAGAGAAAAATCCCAGGAGTAAACAAACATTAGATACACACACAAGCTAATGTAATATGCAGCAATACTCTCGGTTTGTTCTAGTCCCTTGAGGCTTAATTCTTATTTGGGCTTACGATCTTGAAAGAAATCTTTATGAAATGTTGTATACGTGTATGCATACTAAAGACATTTTTAAATGACCCAACAGGGTCTTCGGTGAAACGACCACCATCACCATGTTGATGTAACCTTATCCTTATTGTCTCTTTCATGACACTTTTTTAACTAACAACAACCCAAAGTGGTCCTTATTATTCGTTCGTCCTATCTCCTTCTTCATCTAAATTCTTCACTTCTTTCTCCTCTTCCATGTAACTTGAATCCTGTGTGTGTCTTGTGCGATATAATAATAATGTCACATTCCACCATTCATCCCTATCCGTACTCTCTGATGAGACACATATACACTACATGCATAAGTACTTATACATACAGAAGCCCAGTGTTTCCACAGAATGAGGTTGTTTTCCTCAAAAGAATTGCCACTTATCCTCATACTCCCTCGCAGCTTGCTCCACCAGCAGATTTCAAATAAGCCTTTGTCGTCGTCTTTCCGAAATGATGACGGTTCATGGTTTCTACAGTCCTTATTATTTTATGCACGGTGATCTCTTCTTTCTCCAAAAGTAACTTGAGAGTCTTTTTACTCAAAGTCTCGGGTGAAATGCCTTTAACAATGTCTCCTTACTTATAATTCTTTTGGTATTTTTAACCACATAGCTTTCCATTGAATCATCACACAAAGACTTTCAAAGATTCAGTGAATAGCTTCGTCTTTGAAATATGCATATATTTTTATCTCCTTTGTTTCAGGCGCAGAGCAGATAAATACGCGTGGGTGTGTTTTAACCAACTTTCTTCAAAAAATTTGGCAGCCGGCAAGAAACCACTGAAATCATCCACTCACTCATTCATTTCAAAGTATCAAGAAGTGTATGTGCAAGTGATTCGTCCTACTCAACTGTAAACTCCAATCGATCACAAACTATATCTCCGTTTGATCCGAGAGAGATTTTTGTAAGAACTTTCTCCTACTGCACCGAACTAATCTCAACGTCTCAACCTTCTTGTGTTTCTCCATCTCACTTTCTTAAGTCGAAAGTATAGTAGACTGTACGAAACTCTAACGAACTCCTAAGAAAATACGGCTCTTCCAAATCCGCTAAAAAATTCAATGAACTCATTTCATCGTCGTGTTTCGTCTGAATCCTTGCCTCTGCTCGATCTAACACAGATTCAGATTCACGAGCCTTTTTATCCACACACACACACTCAGTCTAAAAATAAGGAAAAATCTCTGGAAGATTGAGAATTACTT
Source organism: Isotomurus graminis (assembly GCA_034696565.1). Classification (NCBI taxonomy): domain Eukaryota; kingdom Metazoa; phylum Arthropoda; class Collembola; order Entomobryomorpha; family Isotomidae; genus Isotomurus; species Isotomurus graminis. Next base: position 12,010 of record JAQGAB010001057.1, read on the forward strand.
CTGCATCAAAAGAAAGAGAAGCCTTCTCTCTCCCTCTCTCCAAGACAAAAAGATTAGAACAATAACATCACACTTTCTCAATACCCTCTTGCCAACCAAAACCCTTTTTCTTTGCCAAATATACGGGAGAGGAAGTCAAACTATCTGTATAATAAAAATACACACTTTTCATACAAGAGACTGTTTCCTAACTGCATCTCCATCTGCGTGTGTATATTACTTCTTGTTTTCCCCGACTAAAGATCTTCCAACACTTTTTCCGTGCCCATGCAATGCAGATGAACAAAGTGAAAGTGACTTTACATTCGGAGCAAGTGAAGAAAGCGAGTATAATCCGTTTCCTCCTCACTCTCTCCTCTCTATTCCCATGTGCAAAGACTTTTTGACTGAAGTTGATGGTATCATCTCACCCTTACAACATTTCGGTGCGTAAACTACCTACAAGATTTCTTTAACTCTGTACAAACTTAAGTAAAATACTTACGCACTCCGGAAATATATGACATCGCACTTCAACCAAGAACAAAGATTAAACATTTCACTCATCACAGACATACATCAAGCAGTCTAGAAAAAGTTCAAAGACAGTTGTGCACCAAGTGAAACTTCTTAAAGCACTGCATTCGTTTCCTACACAAAAATAATGCACTCAAGCATTCATTTCCCTCCAGGATTGCAGACAGCAAGTTGAGTAGTCTTGAATATAAAAGTAGCTTGGGATAATTGCCAAAAGGCCCGTGCTACCTTAACAGTTTCCACAAAATACAGTGCTGCCTTCGTGTACAAAACTGAAGAAAACATTTCACATTTAAAACGGAAATATTCATCACTTTTTTGCCCCACAATCTCTACGGATCGTTTCTTCTAAACAAACGCTAAGAGAAACAACGGAAAGTTAGTCTCTCCCTATTCGGCTAATGACTACCAACTAAATAACTCCCAGCCACTTCAACACTTCAGCAGTAAGTGAAGTCTTAATTGCCAGCACAGTGAATAAGACCAACAAATTATTAAAATTAATACTCTCTTAAGATGCCCTCGTTACTCTCCCACCCATTTACATCTTAATACTACTTACGAGATGCTATCAACCCAGTAAAACTAAGGCTACTACGGGTTTAACTACTTCTCCTCTGTGGGGCATAAAGAGATAATACTCTTTTGGTGACCTTTTGACACATATACCTAAAATATATCCTCCCCACCCTGGACTCTAATAGTTCGCCACAGGCAGATGAAAGGAGAACCCATTAATTCCTTAGCGGAAAAAACACTAAATCATCATTACCCCGGTGAAGTCTCGATTTCATGAAATCATCGTCGCAGTCGTAACATTATTCATCGTTCCTCTTAGACCTCTCGTCATTCTTATAGTACTTCCTTCCTTTCCTCATCCAAATGAAACTCTTCACTGGCTCTAATGTAATCTAATGTATTCATCCCTCACAACGGTGCTAGTGAGAGACCCTTTCTGACTCTCTATTTGTGCGAGTGAGACTTGCGAACAAGTCATTTCCGCCTCATACAAAAACATTAGAATTCAACTACCAATTCCTTCTCCAAGTAATTCAACAACCGTTCCAATTCAAATCGACTACAGTTTTGTGAAGAAGGCTCCATTTCCAATATTGAATTCTCCACTCACCCTCGAAAAGGGGTTCCTTTCATATGTAAATCTTACGGGTGTCCGTAAACACTTCTCATCTGCTCTAAAGAAGTCCGACTCTTTAGGAAAAAAGGCCCAAAGATCAGCGAAGGGTAAAAAGAAAAAAACTATACTTTCTCCAATACAAAAAGTGGTTCATGAAACTCTTAGCTTAGTTCGTGTGTGAGTGTATAGGAAGGAAGGGGTTCCTAGTATTACCAGAGATCTCGTCTTCAAAAGGGTAATAACAAAAAGGATAATATGTTTGGGACAAGGACGATGAATTTTTATTGTAATGGGTCAGTGTGGGTGTGGCCCTAGTGGATTCAAACTCTCCTCCTCCTTCACCCTGTAATTCAAGAGAAACTCTTTTTTAATTCCCCAATTTATTCTACGAAATACTACGCTCTGCTGCAACTTCACTGCATTCCTTCACTGAGCAAGTACAACAAAGATTCCACACACACTGCATTCAGCTGGGACGATGGACTCATTTCCTCACTTCTCGGTGCTATACAGAATCCCCTACTCCATACAACTTTTAATTCTTCTCATCTTACTTCCCAATCCAGGTGAGAATCGTTTGCTTACTTTACACCTGATCATCCTTTATAAGCCAAAAAGAAAAGAGCTTCTGGTGGAATTGTAATGAATGAGCAGAGATCCTTTTCACAATACTCTTCGTAATTGCTCTCGTATTTTAACTCGAAATACGCAAACAGTAAAATTATCCTGAAAGACATTCTAAATTCAAGTCAGCATCTTCTAAATGAAGACATTTTGCATGCTACTCTCAAATTTAATTTTATACCAAATGTACGTAGGTAGCACGAATTCAAATTGATACCCAAGATCTATAGACAAGGAAGATCCCGAAGGTGATCTTAATTCATCCCGTGTTCGATTGTTCTTCAGTACGCGACAAGAGAGACGAGGAGATAACGAGCTAGTCAAGATTCAAAAACACTCCGAGTCATGGAATGAATGAAGGCGTGTTTAAGTATCAGATTAAAGAAAGAGGAGAAAACTAAGCCGTGTTCTATTTTGCAAAGTCAGCTTTATATTTTACGAATTAATTTGATGGCAAATTGAAACTTTTCTATGTGATGTAGGTCCCCTTCCCTTTTCTTTCGTAATTCCTTTACTACCTGAGGAGACTTCTTCGAATTTGTAAATGCGTTTTCACTTCTATTTACCAACTCTTCACTTCTGTTTTCTCCGCTTTACTTTATTAAATCCAGATTCACTGGAGTAAAAGAACGGCACAGTGTTTCATAATTCCATCGTTAACTAGAATTCCAAGAATACAAAGCTCCTAAAGCAAACAGAGCAAGCATAACAAAGAATGCCCCAGAGAACAGTCGTGGTGCATCCCAGTCGGAGAAACCTACCCTCCTTCTTGTCATTGCATCACACCAAATGCTTTCACAGCTTTAAAACAGCCACTCGATTCCTTTCCTTAAAATCCTTGAACGTTTCCCACATCTCATCTCGGTCCACTTTCTCTTCAAATGCTTCCTAGTGTATTAATGATACACAATGGAAACAAAAACACCATCAGACCAGCTTTGTCTTCGGATATGTGTGGATCCAGCCACATGGAAAAACTAACTTCACCCGCAAACTTTCCCCACCAAACTGAATGTGTGTCTTCCTGTCTAGAAAATCTACTCGCTTTACAACTGAAACTTTAGAGGCGCACCCATCCTTACCATTTAAGAGACTAACTCTTATAGCTGTAATAATGATACCACATCATGCGAAAGGCTTTTCACCAGCATTACACTCCAAGGGTGTTTGTATTTGGCATGGCGGTGGCACCCCATCCACAGGGGACCATCTGGTATCCCTGTGTGGGTGTTTGTGTGCCAGTGCCAACACCAACAAACTCACTACACCCATACATTACAATTTTGCAACAGAACCATTATATATCCTACTTGTGACCAGACTGAATGCAAAATTGCACTCTGGAGGACACGGAAGACCTTCAAAAAGGCAATTTATCCGTGGATTTCCACTTCGTTCCTTCTTTCCTGTGTAGAGAAACAATTTTGTAAATCCCAAGTAAAAGTATACCAAGATCTGAGGAAAATCCCTAAAAGTAAAGGGAAAATGCGACGGGAGAGTAATCTGGGTTTGATTTCGGACTGGAAACAAACAAGAGAACAGTGAAAGTTGAAAGTAGTAGTGGTAGTTGTGTGCAGTAGTGGCAGCTGGTTGGTTGGGTGAAAGGAATCTTTCCACATGAGTAAAGTCCAATGCTGAATAATATGTGGAGGAAAAAGGAAGTTTGGAGTGACAGTCAAGGATGACCAGATAGATAGATTTTTGTCCACGTCGGGTGCGGTAGTCTGAAATGGAATTTCATAGACTCGTGAAGAAGCTCTTCGTGGACAATTCGACTTCCTCTGGCAAATTGCCACACAAGCTTGTTGTCTTCTTTCCTTTACAAGTTTTAAGATTGAGCACTTCTACCAAACCAGATATGCCTACGTTCCTCTTTGTTCCTCTTTTACTGCCACTTTCCTTCCCAGTCCAGAACACTTAAAATTTGGCAACTTTTTACCAATCTCCACTCTACCCTGTGTGTATATTACCAATCCAGAGAAGTTATAAATGTGCCTATCATTGTCAGTAGAACGTTGTGTGGAAATGAAGATGTAAAAATTGAGACGGAATTCGCAGATAAAGTTACTTCATTCTCGTCAACATTGCAGTCTCTCTTCCATCAAGAAATCGTACAATCGTTTCGTTAAATTAAAAATTCCATTCTCTATTTTTCATTCTCACACTTGAAGATACTATCTGCTATGTGTATGGAGTATATGTATTACAATACTACATGTTCACAGTTCAACCTCGCAGTTTGCAATTACATACTCAAGATGATCGTATTCACAAACACCCCATTCCTTTGACTTGCATATAAGTACCTACTGCACTGTAACCTGGAATTCCAAAATGATCGTGCAACGAAAAAACTCGGCTTCGAATTGATTTTCAAGTTGTTTATAGGTGAAGAAACTCTTCAGACACCGTCGTACTTTATTGACAAATGTTTGTTGGTCTGGAACATTTTCCTTTACGTCTTAATGGAACAGATTCTTTCTGGAAGTTGACACTAGAATCCTTGAAACCATACGGCAATGAAAGGAAGCTCCAGTTACATGTACACCCGTTCACGTTGTCTTGAAATACAATTCTCATAAAAGGCCAGAGTTTCTAGCACGTGTGAGCAATCACACATCTCCTAATGACTTATGACTTTATTGGATGTCAACACATAGGAAAGACCTTATACAAGAGTGTCACGAGGCTGCCATCCCTAAAGAATAAGAAATAACGATGCCCTTAACATTTACAACAGTGAGGGAATGTAATGGGGAACAATAAAATAAAATCAATGTGACATGTCACTAATCACCCGTCGATAAGATAAAAAGACTTGTTACTCTTTCCCCACTTTCTCTGCTATTCGAAATACAATCACCCTTTCTCAACTGTCTCAGCTTCACACACACTTCCATTCAAAAAGGAGGAATGACTTTTCATAGAGAAAGTAGACTTTCCTTCCGTACGTAATATTAAACTCAACCATCCATACTGTCTCTCTCTGCCTTGCTCAACTTTCTCATACCGTTCAATAAGCACCGCATTTTATGCGACGGGTGAGTGGAACAAGCAGTGATTTATTTCGCACAGAGATTAATGTGGAAGACGAAAGGCTATTTCGACATGTATTTAGGCCAGAGTCATTTTGTCCTCTTGGATTGAGACACTATTGTCTTTATCATTTCACTCCCAACGAGTGTAATTGATGGGTGTGAGCGCACACTTCTTTCCCCGAGAAACATAAGAATAATGCATAATAAGACACACTCCAGACTCTACCAGAAAGTCACTTTATTACGTCATAATAGACCAGAAGGAAAGAACCAACTATAAGAAACACGCTACTCTGCCCCTCTGGGTAATTTACAAGAGTAATTTAATACAACTTAAGTTTCACGAAGGATTACGTGCACTACCCAACTGCTGCTGTACTTAAAGGCAGATGTACAACGATATGCCTTATTACACAGACTGAAATTGGAAACACTTTTAATGAGTTGGAATAATGGGATTCACAATCATTGGTCGTCCATCTCCACCACCAGTAATTGTTTCCAGATAGGAACATATAAAAACTTATTTTAGAGCTACAGCCTATTTCACACTCACACGCACGCACGCTCCACACAAGTAATTAAGGTCCAACGCAGTGAAAGTTTAAGCAAAAAATGTCAATAAATTCTCCACAAGAAAGCCCAGAGTTTATGACATTTTTGATGGGAATCACCATGAATGATGACAATGAAGATGAGATACACGAAGAGTAAAAATTCACCTTTTTATGTACATTTTACCTCAGACTCCCATTAGGCTCTCCTCCACTCATTTGTGAAGAGTTAAGTAGCATTTTGTAGGAAGGAAATAGTTCTTTCCGACTTAAGTGTGGCATCAGGACTTAAATGGTCCGTACTTCTTCGAGTCAAGTCTCATTTTCTCCCGTGACTACTTACAGTCTCCAACCAGTATTTACTTTAGATCTTAAGCGAAACTCAACCTAATGGGATCCCTTTCTCTCCCCCTTCCACGTCTTCTTTCGAATAACTTAAAGGAAGTGACGATGCGATATGATCGTCGTCCTCGTTGTGGTGTGGTCCGTTTCTTGTACGACATACCACTACCAAAAGTCTTGGGAAAGCTCAAGGAAAGTCTTAGAAAGGAATATATATTGTCTTGCCGGCACAATAGTCCATGCAGCGTACAAAGTACTTTACTGCTGGTCCTGCTGCTGGTGCTCCTAATGGAAGATGTTACGAGAGCAATGAGAATATAATGTAATAAATCTTCATGAAAATGACATTTTGTTCCGCGTCTTTTCTGTGCGAAGGAATTCTTAATAATATCCTCGCGTAGAGTTGAAATCATATTCTCATATACAACACTACAGTTTGCAGTTTGTAAACCAAGCAATGCGATGATACTAGTTACGAAATTGATTCAGTGCTCTTCCTCTCCTGTAGTTGAGTTGGTGAAAGAAGGAAATTAAACATGCAGATTTTGTCTCTAATTTGAAGGTTTAGTTTGAAGAGACACTTCAAGGTTGATAGCGAAGAAGTTTAATTCTAAAGATGACATGGAACGAGCAGTGCACACAGTTCTGCCAGTCCGTCGCACAGTTCTTAGGTAGTCAAGAAAGAGACTCAGAAAGTACCTTTTAAACCAATCATTTTAAATTTCTCCTACAACTCTAGTGACATACCTTTCCTCTGGTGTGTAACTGCGTCCTCTGTTGTACTCTGTACTACAATGAGGTGCAAGTTCTTTTTGCAAAGATACTCGGTGGAATACTCCGAATAAATGACAGTATCAATTCACCTGAAAGTCCTTTTCTGTTGTGTTCCATTTCTTTGAACGATCTCTCTCCAAGTAGCAACTTCCGTGGAGAAGCGC
>JAQGAB010001058.1:0-19145 GCA_034696565.1 Isotomurus graminis
AGAGAGGCTAAGTTAACGCAGCAGAGTAACTCGTATCCGGTGGTGGCTTATGTCGTAAAATTGTATTTTATCTCAAGTACAATCTCGCATCACAAGGCTTAAGATTTTTGACTCTATATTTTGCCGATTCGTTGAATTACAGCTGTAATGAAATACAGTGGAACGTGTAGATTCCGAGCGTCGATCGCATCTAAAATATCTTAACTGTTTGTAATATGACAGTGATACCCTTTTAAAAGAAGTTGAAACTCGTTAGCCAAATTCTATTTCACACATGGAGATCAACTGGCAATAAATGACCGTCCAGTTTTTGTGTGAGTGATGTTTGTGATTACGAGTAATGATGTGATTTAGCATTGTCACGATGAATGTGAGCCAACGAAAAGACTTCATTTAAGGAGAAAAGTTGGAGAAAGTGTTTGATTTGTCTCATGCGTTGGTTTTGGGGTTTGCTGCTGTCTCTTGGGAAAGAAACTAACCAAGAAGAGACGTGTGCGAGTGAAGACAAAGTTTGGCAGCGTTTCCCAACCAGCAGATCTCTCGGTGAACTTTCCCTACTCGTCTTCTCCTTCCTTAAGAAACTTTGGGTTCAAAATAGAAATGTATCTGAAGACAGACACACGTTCGAAAGTCCTATAGATGTCTGCAGATAAAATATTAGTTGTTGGTACTATACTGAATTTCATTAAGAAGTGAAACAACATAATGACATACGTAGCAAGTTGCAGTGAGTATATAGATGAGATACAACTGTGTGTAGGGATATAGAAGTTTAATGTATATTTATTAAGGAAGAGTTCTAGACTCACTTGGCTAGAAGATTAATTCGTACAAAAGTTTGTCTGGCAAATGCACAGCCCAACCTTTACTCGTGATTGTTTCTGGTGATTTTGATTAATTGGTTTTAAGCTTGGAGATGTGCACTACGTGTCTCCGAAATGCCGTGGATTGTAGGAAATTCTTTATAATTGCTTTGTCGCATTCTTCTTGTTGAATAACTTAATGTTACGGAGGGTTGTGACGGGTTGTTGTGATTACTGAATGAATGGGCTTTTGAGACATAGAATAACAAAAATAGAACGAATAATTGTCTCACCTACAACTTCATACTTGTCCCTTGTCAAACTGTTCTATCCATAGTGAGTCATTACTTATGAATGCTATTCATCCTTTGTACATTCGTCTAACGTATCCAATGAGCGAGGTGAATAATGTGTGAACCCATTAGATTTTAGCCTTCCTCTAAACTGGACCTCTGTTGTGTAGAAGAGTCATTAGGAATTATCCCACCTGCCTATTTCTTTTCTGCAGCCAAGTCACTTTCATCGCGGATCCACAAAGCAATTAGTAAAAGGAGGTGCGTTCCTATTTAAGAAGTGTGTAAGCGAAAGGCATACACATCGAGTGACACTGTAGAGACACTAATCGCTCGACGGAAAGAACAAAGTCAATTCCCTACTAAACCTTTGCATTCCTAGAATGGCTTCATTTAATGGTTTTCTGGAAAACATTGTATGCGACTAATCCTTCCATTTCATGAGTCGTTAAAGGGGAACAATCATTCTTTTTCAAATAAGTTCAGTTAGTGAATTTTCCATAAAATTGTGAGTTGTCCTATGCCGATGTGTCATGAATTTTAAGACTAAAACTTGTCTATGAACAGTTGAAAGTGTACAAAGTACCAAAACGGATGAAACGAACTTAAAAACGATGATTTCGTATCAAGTGGCAGTTGCTTAGACTTTAAGATGATGTGAAGGTCCCGTGGGAAAAAGTTGTGTAGGAAGAAAACCCATCCAACCAGAGTAATAGTTATTCTCGGATGTACAATCCAATGATTCAATACAATTGGGAGGCAACTCATGCTAACTGGTAAAAAGGAAGCTTGTAAGTGTATAATGTGTGCTGTGTAGTGAATCTTGAAGCCAAAGGTACAAAATCAATGCACAGTAGTACACACACAGGGTAACTGCAGTAGTAGTAGTCGTAGATTATAACTTGAGACGATGTGTACAACTTCTCTCGTAGCCATTTGACCGAGGAACACCTGTTTCAAAAGACTTCAAAGAAGCCGACACTCTAAGCTTTACTCACCTTAATTAATGAAAAAGAGCTACTGACAATACCCTGACATAATTGACAGCATCTCCTGCAGTAGTAATCCTACTAAAAGTTAAAAGCTCTCTGTCTCCTATACTCATACTCCCTTTAGTGGGTTCTTCATCAATGCAGTAACTAGTAAAAGTACTTCATAATCTACAGGGCCACAGTTGTAGCAAAACACACTGGAAAATTGGATACAATTTCACCCTTAATCTCAAACATCTGCAATGATAAGTTTTTCACAGTAGATAATCTAATGAAGGTCGAATTCATGTGTGTAAGGGAATTTGAAACCATAAGAATAAGTCTTTAGATGTTTAGAACATTTAGAAGCATCTTTACGAGTAGAAACAAAATTCCGAATTCGCTAACCATTCTTTAGTCTCACATACCATCATGCGATGATTCTTTAAGAGATTCTGTTTAGTGTTTACACATCTCTACTTAACGGTATAATGGGCGAGTAAATGTCATTTCCATGTTTGTTATTCCCATCCCAGATCAAAATAGGATTGAATATGTTAAGATCTTTGTATTTCTTAGAACTCAGAAGCTCAAGTTACTATCATTAAACATGATACGAAAAACAATATCAATCCCACGTAGTAAGAGTAAATTCTAGGAAATCATACATACAATTCCATGATGAATTAACTGAGTTGGTTCGAGTTGTAAGTTAAAAGGTGAAACAGCCCACACCATGTTATTTCAATATCTTCAGAATTCCAACGTCTAAGCGTGCCTGAATGAATTAACAAGTCTGACCATTCGTGGAGTAAATATGTCGGTCCACAGGAATGTATGAAAAGATTTAATAAGACTTTTATAATGAAATGAAGCAAACGAAGAATCCCTTTGGTTCGTGTTGGGAGCAATTCATCCAAGAAAGTCAAGTAGGTAATTGTTGAATCGCATGACGGGGGGAGCGTCCTATGTAATTTTCATGTTGGTTTATTCTGTGCTCTGGTTTATTTAACCATTGAATAATGTTTCTTTATTCCTTCACAGTGAATCTTGTTTGAGATTTTCCGATCTCTCCATTATTATTACTCTTGTCTTCCACTTTAACAAATAAGGACGAACAAAAACACACGCTAACTAGTGTCTACTTTTAATGCAAACATTATAAAAACGTCTCGAAAGCCATTTAGCCAGAAGGGAATCTTATCCTGTGTGTGGACCAACTCCAAGAACCCCACCACCAAAGAAGAAGTTTTAGAAGCTTCTTCGATGTTAATGATCATCAGGGCCTCATCAAGATGATCATTATGTGATCATCATGCATAATAATATGCGTAAAATTACATCTAACTGATCTTTAAGCCCACTCTGTGTGTAGTAATGGTCAAAAGTCTTTCTAAAAAACATTTTGCCGGCTGCTGTTGGGGTCTTCTTGAAGAATTTGGAATCTCACCGCATCTCTCTCTCCCTTTGGATGTGTGTGTAAAGTATAAAGAATTATGTGAGTGTGATGTATGCGATGGTTTGTTGTATACGTGAGCATTGTTATTTAAAATACATGATGGGATGCAGGAGCTGAAGAAGGTAATTCGAAAAGAGTTTCACGGTTTTTTATTTATTTCTTGGTTCAAAGAGACGTAAACGAGGAGTCGAGGATCACCCTCTGTCTGTCATGACATGTTGATTTCGATCCTGTCGGCAAACAGAGATCCGGCAAAAGCCAAAGGAAAACAAATAAAACAAGTCGGAATAAATTGTATTTTAGGTAATTCAAGAGTTGTTCTGGACTCGTTTATATTCTTTCTTGTTCTTTTTACTATTTCCGTCATCACAATGCACACACGGGATTTCACGTAGACGGGTGATTTCATACACAGAGATTCCTTCCCCTGTGGAATGGCGTCACTCCGTATGATTTCCTTTTTATCTCTGAATTTTTGAAGGGTTTTGATCAATCCAATGATCCTCGCAGGAAGAGATTCAGCCGTCCTTCCTTGGGTGAATTTGAGAAATGTGGTTAATTACAAAGATTTTTTAATTTCCAAATGATAGGCAACCGTAGACTAGGTTCCTTAGGGGGTGAAATGATGCGGCAAGTGGGATGCTGGGACCCCAAGCGCGACTTGAGGCTGCAAGGTTATGTGGATTTCCTGATTGTTAGTCGTAAACCCAGGGGTTTCTTATTATTTTGAGGAAATTGGTAGGATGAAATGGTGGAAGCCATTCTTATAGTTTGTAGATCAAACTTATTTGTTGGAAAAGCATGTAATGGTCTAATTTATCGCTTCTATTCCGCCCGACGTCCATTCACAACTGGGAGATTGGTGGCCATCAATAACGCAGCATTCTTTCGAGGCTTTCACGAAGGTAGTTAGAAGTTAAATGGAAAAATCTATGGATCTCTAGTATCTCCACATACTTGGTTAGATGTACCTTAGTGATCTATTTGTCTAGTTAGTCATTCTGTGGGAGATTTATGTTGGAATCTGACAGGTAAAAGTGGCGCACGGAAAATGGCCAGGAATTCGTAGGGAAACTTGTGTGTATGTGTGTAATGCTGCAAACAAACAAAATGTATAATGGGTTGAGGGGAGAGATTTATTGAATTTCAAAGTTAAAAGTAGAGTAGGTCTGTGATTGTCTGAGAAGTGCACATAGCAATCTCTGTAGAGATTAAAGGTGAAAGAGTGTGCAAAGGTCGGTTCTTTCGGGTAGGAATGAATTATAAGGTACGATGAAGAACTAATTGATATCCTTAGAGGTTCATTAGGTAAGGCGGATGTGGGAAGGAAAACAGTGAAAGGAGGACGAAGGGCGACTTGCTCGTAATTTAAAGAATGGCAGACGTCACATTAACAATGTCCATGAGTGACATAATGATTTTCGGAAGACAGTGGTAAACATTTCCAAGAAAGATTGACCATTTCTTCAATGCCGGAAAGGAAGAGATGAAGACATGATGAGTCTTTTAGTTTAACTCTCTCTCTGGGTAGAAAGACATGTTGAACAACTCTGTAAGACGGCTACAGTTACAAAGAAACTGATGAAAAGTTAATTTTGAAATTCAGCAGAATCAACTAAAGATGGATCGATGGATGTGAACGTGATATATGTAATGAATCAACCATCGTTTTCCTTGGAGAATTTAAGTCGGTTAAAAGATTCTTTGGGGCTTCTAACTGACTATGAAGCTGCACAAGATGAAATGGGAGATACTGAGAGTAGAAGGCACCAGAGATCTTCTGGAAAAGATGGTTTTATTTTACAAGCTTTACAATTATAGACGATTTGTGTATGGAAATGCATCGCATTATTTGAGATAATTTTTATGCGTTCTTGTGGTGGGCAAGGATAATTGACAATGTTGGATATGTGTGAAGCAAAGGATGTAGAATAAAAGTGCTACTTGATCTTTAACTGATCTCCTGAGATGATGAGAAGATCTCGGATGACTGTGAGCAGAGATTGTGTCTAAAGAAAAAGTATTAGTTGGCCAAGATAATCGAGGAGAGGACGATGTAGGAATCGATAAAATGAGTTGGAAGCTGTGTGAGATTTTTTCACCTCTCTGGAAGGGTTTATTGATATGAACTTCAACAAGTCGGACACTTGCGGTTGAATGTGCCCATGAGCTATTATGTAAACAGCCAATTTCTTTTGAAGTTTGCCGACATCGGTAATAGCTTTTTTCCACCACAAGTGAAACCAGCAGAGCAGAGCAAATCCAGATAGCAGAAAGAGATCTTATTTCATTTCTTACAATTGTTAAATCTTTGTGAAGAACTCTTATGTAACAAAGCGAGGAGCACGCTACCCAGGCTTCTCAGATGCTCTCTTTTTAACAGAAGCTCCTTTTCATGATGTTGTGATTTCTCATACGCCCAGAGAGACCTTCTCCAGATGCCTTCACACATTTATTAATGCAATAATCAAATGCTTCTCCGGACTAAATATATTCTTCCCGGACTGTCGGTCAAATAAAGTCTACGGAATTTCAGTTTATTTAGATCGGGTTCCAATGTGAATACAAAATGGGTTGGGAATTGGGATTGTGTCAGCAGTTTGAGCATTTAGATTAAGAATAATGCTCATGGGTCATTCAATACTTCCTTTTCCAAGAACCTCAAAGATTTCATCGCATATCGCTTATTCAAGGATATTACTTCCAAGAACTTGTCAATAGCAGAACACGACGCATGAATAGCTAACAAGCTTGTCGTGTGGTTGACCAACATCCTTAATTGGATTCGATCAAAACAATTCCAGGATTTCAGTTGCATGTGACTTAAAAGCGAAAAGTGTGAGTTGTGAATAAAGCTGTACGTTTTTGCATAGCGTTTTGAAGTTTGAGAGTACCAATTAAGTATGTTTTACATAGTAAACTACACACACACACGGGACTTTTAGAGCAGTCATCATGGATGAAGTGCATAAGAAATCAAAAGTGATGTTGTAGGTAGAGGAAAGAGGAAAGCAAAGGTGGAAAATATTACATCTTGATGATAAGGTACCTGAGAGAGTTACATTAAGGGCAACTTCTGAAGAATAGTTAAGAAGAGGTGAGTGGTTGGATATAAAAGGGGAAGGTGGAAAGGAAAGCTACCGGAGAAAAAGTTTCTAGGCTGCAGTGGAAGTTACGCACCTCGTCCCAAAGTCCCAACACAAAACTGGTCTCTCGCTTGCAACTTCCAAGCAGTGTAAGTGTGCTCGCTTCCACTACAACACGACACAAAAGTCTCAAGAGACACGAACAATATCTTCAAGATATTCGTCAAAAGTGAGACTAATCTTGGAGACTAAACCAACTCCCAAGAACTCTGAGCAGTAAATGTCAATTACTTTTGTTTCCCACTTGCGTAAGAATTTAAGTGGATTAGCACTAATTAATTTATGAAGTTCATCTGACAATATAAATTGTGGGATAAAAGAAATTAACGAGTATTGGTTGGGTGGAATGCGTGTGTGGGAAGATATTGAACAGAATGGGACAACTTGTTGCTCCTTGTGATACGAACCCAGAAGACACTCGGATTTATTGTGTCACCCGTTCTTTTTGTTCAGTCAGTGGTGACCACCAGACATAAAGTAGATTGGCACTTTGACAGTGATTGGGATTTTTTCATTGGATCTCAAAGAGACAAAAGAAGGTGGAATTTATTGGATTTCACTTGCCAATAAACTTAAATATGTGAATTGAGTCCAGAGCAGTGGGAATCAGTATGAAAGAGGTTTCATGTAGAAACACTCAAAGACTTGAGCAAAGTACTGATTGGAGTTGTAGTTGCATACAAACAGAGGATGTTTGAATCATATTGGATTAGTTGATAAGCCTGTTGGAATCCCTGGAATAAAAAAATGGCACAAGTCTTGAGCGTAAAGCGATGTGAACTTTGGTGGAAACACATGTTGGTTGGATACATGTGGTTGAGTGTCATTCTGGTCAGTCAAACGGTCTTATCTTGTTCTTCCAAAGCAGCTACTCGTCAGAGACATGAAGTGACAACAACTACTGAGAAATTGTCCCTCATGAACCCGACAAAAGTAAGTAAAAAAGTATAAACACCCCAAACTTCTTAATTCTACGGAAAGGAAGTAGGAAAGACAAAGTATGTCTGAAGTCTGAGTGGGTTGTTCTCCTGCGATGCCTTTTAATTACAAAACCATAAGAACTTTTAGAAGAATCATCATCATTACTTTTTACAGCTTTCCTCAAATCCATACACACACAAGGTGTGTTATTGTTTCTGGGAAAAGCTTTATGTCAAAGGCAATTTCTAGAGCAAATAGTACGAAGGTTTAATATTCGTTTGTAGAGACAAGGATTGGGAGTAATTACTTGTGTAGTTAGCGGTGTGACTTTGGCAGAGGAAGCGATAGAGAGAGAGGGACTTAAAGGTTTAAGGTATTATATGGAAAGGAGCATTATGTGCTCGGTTGAATAATTGGCAAGGCCAAGTGTCACGTCAGTTGGAAGTGGAGGTGGATGATGAAGGAGATTTATGATGGGTTGATTTGACAGGGTGTCTGGAAGATAGAAGGTGACCGTTCCTTAAGTCATCCGAGTAGTCAACAAGAGGGTCTCTCGGACTCACCTGTTAATGGTCATAATGAGGGGCTGAGTGTGCCGACACAGGATGGAGGAATTAGCCAGAGACAACCTGCATCTTTGCCCCATGATGACGAGACTTCTGACAGCCCCCACCATCACCAGAAGACCAGTATCAAGAACAATAAACCTTTGAGTTTGGTCCAATTCTCTAATAAATCAATCCAATGTAATGACAAGACCACGGCTGGGTAAGTCACTGGAGAACAGATCTCACAGATCTCCCACATCTTCTTCCCACTGCCTATAGATGCTTCTTTATTTATTGCCTCTAACTTCTATTCTACATCTGCATATACAAGTCAACCAAACTATGTGGTCCAATCTGATCTTTAAATGGACACACATTTCTGTTTAGAACTTTGACTAGTTTTGCCGAAGAACCAATAAATGTCACCCCACACCGAATAATTCTAATTTTTCAATCATCCACAGGAAATAAAGCTTTCAAAATCCATACAGAACCAAATGGAATTTACTATTTCGATTAGAACATTAGAAAAGGGGAACATTGCTTGAACACGTTGAATATGAAAGCAACGGAGGGTTGGAAACTCTCATGAGACATGATTTCTGAATGGATTCATAATAATTCTGACAGGCATTTCGGGCTCAATCCAGTCGTCTGCTTTTTGTTGTCCACCCCTTTCCTGTGCGTACATACATTTCTTTAAGAAAGTGTGAGTTGTGGGAGTAGAAAGAAATTGTTCTAGTTAAGCATTAAGGACCGACGAATTAGTGGGAATGAATGGATGGGGAAGAAATTCATCTGTGAGAGATGATTTCCTTCTCTCGAGAGACTATTTGCCACAATGTAAAATGCGTGTGTGTGTAGCTCAAGGAGTTTAAGACATCTCCACTGCTGTAAGAAGCCTTAGTGTGTGAATGTCCAATATATTCGTGTGTGTAGTGGTTGGTAATGGTATTAAGTATTATTATTGCATTTTGAAGCTTATTCATCCTTAGTTTCGGCACCCTTTCATGTCAGTTTAAGGTGGTGGCATGAAAGACTCTGTTTTTTTCCTCAACCGCGGTCCCTTTTCCTTCAGGGAATTTGATCGCATTTCACGATTTGCGGCACCAACAAAGACTAAAAAAGATTCTATCAGTTATCTTGACTAACGAGAAACATGCTTCTGCTGTCTACAACGACTTGTTCCCTACTACACCACAGAACTCGATGAAACTCTGCTTTTTACTCCTCAGTAATTTACTCTCCCAAAAACTCCTTACGCTTCTTTCTATACTCCCATTTCCACCAGATTGTTTCCCCTCAACTCAAATGTTAATTTCTCTGGTTGGAAGAACTGACTAATTGAGGCATGTTTTCTATAAGAGGCTCAGCAGTGTGATTATTAGCCATTTGATTTTTATTGCAGACAGACTCTACTTTTAAAATGATGGAGTGTCAAATAATTTGGGAATGAATTATGAGAGCATGAAAGATGTTAAAGCACTTACTAATTCATTTTGTAACAGTATACAAAGACGAAGGTATGTAGGATAAGTGTATTATGAACTAAATTCCCTGGGAATTCAAGGAATCTGCTGAATGTCTTGTGAGAAATGCGTTTTCATTCATGAGAGTATGGAGTGTGGGTGTGTAATAAGAAAGCATCTGGTGAAGATGCACAGAGAAGTTTGTAGTTAAGTTTACTTATTAGAAAGAGGTGAATTTTGTTCACGTAAACTTTGATTAAAGTCGGCTAGTGTGTTGTGAAAGGGGTAATAAGTAAGGTTGATAACAAGAAGGGAGTGAGTGCGGATGATGAGGAGGGGCACCCAACCCAAAAAAAGCCTTAAGCAGATTCACATTTGAGAAGGAATATTAGTGGAGAGAGCAAAGACGAGGAATCTGAGAATATCTCCTTAAGAGAAGCCCCATCGGAAAGTCTGTTGCCTATTATTAACTGATTGATGACGAGGATAATGTTTTGTTCAGCCCTTTCCCTTATTTACTTTTTCCGTACCGATTCATTTAAAGGAGATAATTATTATTGCTCTCATAACACGGCACGACCGTGTGCTTTTTTCGGCTTATTCGAATGTAAATTATGTATTTCATCTTCCCCCGAGAGAGAGAGAGTCTTGTTATCCTTAGAGTAAGTGGTTCACAAAGGATACTGTCGGTGTTGTTAACAAGGCTCTAACAACTTGGCACATCCTTAAAAAGTGTTTCATCTCCTCAGGAATGAAGACTATACCCTTCTGCATGTATCTATATATCTATATTTATAATTTATCTATATATCTTTGTATGCGGAGATGTAGCCACACACCAAATTAAATGGTATCAGGGAAGGAAATCTAAGGCAGATTTTGAGATTAACAAAAGACGTGTAAGTAGTAGGGAGGCCTGCTAAGTAGCTAAGCCAGCAGGGGTAAGTGGATGAAATGAGGCAATAAATGTTGCTGTGCAATCAACTTCTTTATTTGGTGCCTCAAAGACACACACACTCGGCATTTACGGGTGTTGTTCCTCTGCACAAGTATTTTATATGCTATTTGTACACTCGGATTTGAAAGGGAACATCGCAAGGGCATTTAAAAATGCTTATTAACGTTGATAATAAGTCGCGGAGGCGGATGAATTGGGTCAATTCTCGATTAAGAATGCTTATCCGTTAATTATTACATGCTTGGGATTTTAAGTGCTGAAAAGTAGAAGCAAATTCTCGCTTAAAATGATGTGTACAGATCTACAAAATATCTTTAAATTGCAGGTACTACATAAGGAAGCCTCACACGAGGAATTCTAATCTGTGGATTATATTCCTGGAAGGTATGAAACTGACTTGAGAGGAAATGACAGAAAGGAATAAAGCAGAGATTATGTAAACGTGTGATTTCAGGTGGATGGTACTGCTTTGATGAAAGAAGCTGTCAAAACCGTTGGTTGAGATTGAAGAACTTGATGAGTTCATCTTCTTGGTCGCATTACAAACATGGTAATCAGTCCACTTTAAACTTTCACCAACACAAAAACTCATTAAGGTAGAAAAGTATTTAATGTGGATTATTTTGTGCTAATTGAAGTTGGGGGAATATTATCGTCGGATCCGACTGAAAATCCTTATTGGTGGAATGCAAATCATGTGTAAGTCTACTACACCTTACATTAATTAAAAATCAAGCTTCACATCATTTTAATTACGCGTAGGTTCGTCCCATACTGCTCAAGCGACACGTGGAGTGGAACATCAAAAGCGAGTGAAAGTGGAAGCTCGTTTAGTTTCATGGGAGCATTGATAATAGACGAGGTTATCAAGAGTCTCGTGAAGGAGAAAGGACTGACATCAGACTCGACGGTGGTGTTGGCTGGGAGTAGGTGAGAAACTGGGGATTGATGATGATTTCACACTTTACAATGAACAATACTTTCCCATAGAGTGAAATAAATGACTTTCTTTAACTGAAGAATTGCTTGAAATATTGCAGTGCAGGTGGAACAGGAGTCCTGATCAATTTGGACAGAGTGGAAAACCTCCTGAATGAAAAGTTTGGAGAGTCTCACGTAGAATTGCCAAGAGTAAGAGGAATCGCTGACTCGGGGTGGTTCATTGATAAACTGCCATCATTCTCGGATAAAGTTGATTGTCACGATGTGATCCTTTGTCCACCGGAAATCTCATTAAAGAAAGGGATGGCCCTGTGGAATGCTCGGTTGCCTGAGAATTGCCAGAATTCTTACCCCGATGAGCCATGGTCATGTTTCTTTGGGTATCGATTGTACCCTACGCTAAAAGGTGAGTGAATAGTTGAGCCAAGAATGTGTGTGCATTAAGTACCAGAGAGCAATGCTTAATCTCTTGTGTTGGCAGCATCTCTCTTCGTATTCCAATGGATGTTTGACGAAGCTCAGATGCTCGTGAACAACGTCCCCACTCCAGCTTTGAAGAAGGAAGAGTGGGATTACGTCTATCGACTGGGAGATGAGCTCAAAAAGACGTTAATTAATGTGACGTAAGTATTTCCAAATTGTTTGATCTTTCTAATTATAATGGGGTTTTAATTAGCATCTCGTTACACCCGTCATTTCACTCTTAACTATTTGTGTGTACAGAAATGTATTCATCCCAGCGTGCTTGGCTCACACAGTACTCACTCACAGGGATTGGAAGAGAGTGGAAGTGAATTCTGTGTATTTACCGAGGGCGTTGAAATGTTGGGAATCTGGAGGAATCATTGAAGAGTCTAATGCAATTCCCTCGAGGTTTGTGATGCTTGGTTTTGTTAATTAATTTGTTAATTAGAAAAGACAATACGAATTTCGGTGTGCATGAACAATACGGATGGGTGAAACTCAATTTGTTTGTGATATCGCAGAGCTCATCATTACTGGGATGAAGAAGATGATTCTAGTCTTACCAAAGGAAATAAAAAACTCATGAGGAATGGAAATCGAATAACTCCGTTGTCTTCATCTACTGGGAGTTCTAAACAAGGAGAGTATCCGTTGGAAGTCAACTCCAATGATTCTTCGCGTCGAGGTCGTAGACGCCATAACCGTCACAGACAAAATGAACAAGTTTCGGATACCTTAAAGAAGGAACGGAGAAAGCACAGACGAAAGATGGAACAGGAAAGGCGTCTTCAAAAGTCAAATACAAATCGACGGAGGGACGTAGAACAGTTTGACATGAAAAGTGAACCTCGACAACGGAGGAGACACCACGAAAGGTCACACCAACCTGAGAATGGGTTCCCGAATTCCAGCAAGAAAGCAAAGAACAAGGCCCTTCGATCTCCAAACTCACGAAGAAATAGCTCTAGAAATAATAGTAATAATAGTAGCATTAATAATAGAAATAATGTAAGAACCAGAGATAACAGTGATAATATTAATCATGTTAGAAGTAGAAGTAAAGATAGGAGAAAGCAGAGGAACCGAAGGTGGTTCTCCGTGTGCGATGCTGCAGAAAGCGGTGTCAACTCCGGTGGTGATATTCGTCTCATTGAGAAGTGTTCTTGGCCCCAGTGCAACAAGAGCTGTCCAAAGTTACTTAATCCGATCACAGGAGAGGAAGTGGATTTCAAAGACTTGCTCAAGTCATTTGGCTTGGACATGGGAATGATGGCCAAAGCTTTGGGAATTGATTTAGCTACTTTGAACAGTATGGATCATCAAGTGTTGCTGCAGATGTTGACACAGCATGCATAATGAGGAGATACCCAACTTTTGATGAATACCTGGTGATGTAACTAATTATTTTGTATGTATGGAGTTTTAATCAAGAGGGATTGATCACTTTACCGATATCTATTTCGATATTATCATGTGTGAGTCCGAAGGGACTTGTTGTACTCATTTATCAATCCTTCATTTGTTACTTCCTGCTGTACACTTTGCTAAGTATTAATCAAGAATATTTGAAATACTAAGAGTGTCAGGAGTCACAAAAACGCTGCTAAACTCTGAAACTCACTCTGTTTCGGTCAGAGACGCGTTTAGATGGAATTTTGGAATCCTTAGCCACAAAAGGATGAAATAAAAGTGTAAAGAAGTCACAGTATTTCTTATTTATGGATTACTGACATTGTGTACTTTTGAAATGTAATTAAACTTGTTGATATACATACTTCATCTTGCCATTGTAATAGATTTAATAGGTTGTAACTTATATTAAGTAACGTTAACGTGAAATAAATTTTGAAAGCCATGGACCCGAATGCATTTGGGTTTGAGGAGAGATTGCTTTAGGATGCAAAAATGAGATGAACGTGACTGCATTATCGTTTCATAAGGTATGTGACTAGGCTTTTTATCAACGCAAAGCGGTATGGGTTATCTAAAGCCGTGTGATTATCGTGACAAGTCTAATCCGAGATAAGTACATTCGTATACTTAACACTGGCAAGTTCATCTATTGTGATGGTTGATACCACTTTTTAATATATTCACTTCTAACTAGTCGATAAATCAGACAAAGTAAGAATTTGACACCCAAGGCGACCTTGAGATTGCACGAATAGATTCCATACACATCATGACTCCTGTAAGCTCAGAATCTGCCAAATACTAATCCTACTCAGAGAAATGTGTCGATCAGAGTTTCAATTGCATGCGAAGTAATGAAGTGGCTGTCCAATTCTTTCGAATGCTTAATGCCACATCACATTTGCTGAATTCTTCATGTCACTTCAAAATTTTTGTGTGCAATGCATGACGAAAGAATCAATTACGACTAATGGGGAAAGGTATTCATGCAATTTACTGATATGCAAATAGTAGTTGCAAATATTTAATCGCTTTGGTTTGGGCAGCTAAGCAAGCATTAAGTAAGACCGGTAGGAGTACAGGTTACTTCTGAAAGACTCTTGAAGCAACTGTTTATTATTGGTAATGAAGAAACCCCATTTAGTGATCTCAGTAGCTTAAGTCAACATTTATTATTTGTTTGTGTAAAGGATCTTCCCAATGATTTGTGGGAATGCCTAACCCTACAGTTTCGCACATTCACGCAGAAAGGATGAGTGAATGGGACTACACAGTTGTATTTGTAAGGTGTTATATCATGACCTTAAACTTGAGACATGCGCTTCCTCCGGTTCCTCTGGTTTTAAGACGAACTCCGAGTATGTAATGCTCGAATATTATCCAAGGTTCCAAGTCATGTGGGTCTGAAAAACTACAACCTACATCCCATACTACTACAACTCTACTACTACTACTCCTGATTCTGGTTCTTCTTCTATTCTGCTTATGCTCTAAAGTCTGTCTGGAGGAATATTTGCCATGTGAATCGCAAAAGACGTCTCTCCCTATTCCCTATATACACCTACGATGATGCTACTATGATGACTGTGGTGGGCCGATATGTATTTTTGCAAGACCTTGGAACTTTGGAAGTGTCGAGTGAACGAGAATAGCTGAGTATATTCCATGTGGTAGTTGAGTTATCCCAGCAATCTCTGGATTTGGTAGATCGGACTCTCCGAGAACAGACACACGATACTTCATTCAGTTTCCCTGTAAGTTCTGTGCTATTACAACTACTATTGCAGCAAGTGTGGGTATGCAAAAGAACCTATTGGTATTTAAAGAAGGATATATTATGCTTGTGCTATTTACTATACGCAAAATTTGTTGCTTATAAGTTAAGAACGTGTGGAGTGGTGTGAGGAGACGGAACAAACCTTCCAAACTTCCAACTATTTCTGGTTCACATCTCAAAGCAATCTCATTTCTACTCCACCTGCTCTCTTCTTCTTCTTCTTGGACTGTAGGTACAGAAAATACTCTTGGGTATTTTATGAGCATTTCATTCCAATAGAGGTTGTGATTTTAATTCATATTGAATCATTTATAAGGTTAGAATCAAGAATGTCTCCAAGTTTGACTACAACTGGAGTTGAGACTTCTGCTCCGGGATTGGAAAATGTGGATCCTAAACGAGCTGAGAAGGTTAGAGTCACGTATTTTTTGGCATGTGTGGAATGTGAGACGAGTTTGCATGCAAGATGATGTGCATTATTGCATATTCAGAGAAAGCACGTGGGCATCAATAGAACTTTGTATGAAAATGCAACAAAGAGCTCACAGTAGAAGGGATTGGTGAATATTCATGAAAAGAACTAATTTAAGGTTTTTGGAACTTTCATTATTCGTGCAAATCATCAAAAAAATCCCACAATTCAAAACACAGAACAACATTAAACGGCTAATCACCACACGGTAGTTGACTAATTTATTGGTTATGCAGAATGCAGAGTGATTATAAAAGTAATAGCCAAGGATTTTTTTGTCCTGCAACAGACGGTACAAAGTTCACATTCGATCGGAGATTCTGCCGGTTGGATTGGATGTGAAAAGGCTACGTGTGTGTGCGTCAGACACAAAGTTTTACATGCAAAGAGAGAAAGTAGTCTTTGTACTCGGTGTTCCTGGAAGTACACAAATATGCATTGAAAGTTTAGCGAGTAGACTGTATAGTTCACAGAGACTAGTGAAAGCAACTGAAGTAGCACATAGCGTTGACTGCCCATTAAATATTCATGGATTCTTAATACATGGGGAAAGTACTCAGGGCACGGGTTGTTAATACTTGCATAACAGAGAACTGGTGTGTAAACGATCATTTTCATCATAACAAGTTTACTCTGCTTGAGACTTGTGTAGTATTCACACTTGTTATGGCACTTTTTGAAGCAAAATATATTAATTAGATGAGATGTCAGTTATTTATAGTCACAGGGAAAGTCACGGGGAAAGTTGGAGTGACTGATCCTCGCTGTTTATTCTTTTGCAGTATGAAGAAATCATTCAAGGCCTAAAACTTAATGATGAAACGATGCTCAGACTCAGAAAGATTTTTGAAGAGGAAATGGAGCTGGGATTAAATCCAAATTCGGCAAAGAAGTCTTCTCTCCAAATGGCCAATACTTATATACCTCAGCTTCCAAATGGAAAAGGTGAGAAAGGTTTTATGGGATTTCATGCAGAGTCAACTCTGAAATAATGGACAGAAACAATTCTTCATTAATTTCATCTGTTGCAGAGGAAGGGGAATATCTTTCACTCGATCTGGGTGGAACTAATTTCCGTGTTTTATTACTGAAGCTAGAGAACGGGAAAATGAATCAAGTGGTGAAGTAAGGAGAGAATTGTGCAGATGTGGAGAAGCCACATGAGATGATATTTATGAATTTATGATCCTTAGGTACTTTCACGTAGCAGAGAATTTGAGACTTGGCCCTGGAGTGCTTTTATTTGACTTCCTTGCAACCTGCATCCACCAGTTTATGGATGAACATGGACTTCTTACAAGAACTCTGCCGTTGGGGTTCACCTTTTCGTTTCCCATGTACCAAACAAGTCTTGACTGTGGGATTCTTGTTTCTTGGACAAAGTCTTTTAATTGCGAAGGAGTTGTTGGACAAGATACGGTGAAACTGTTAAATGAAGCAATTAAACGTAGAGGAGATTTGAACGTGGAAGTTACTGCGATATTGAATGATACCACTGGGACGCTAATTAACGGAGCGTATATGGATTCCAATTGCGCAATAGGGTTGATTTGGGGTACAGGCAGCAATTCCTGCTATTTGGAGAGGATTGAGAAAGTTTCGGATTGGCAGGGAAAGAAACCTTCGGATGTCAAAGAGGTACATGAGCATGATGGAGTAGATATCATTATTATTTGGTAGTTAACACGTACAAATGTTCCAACAGGTAATAATTGATATTGAAGACGGAGCATTCGGAGACAATGGATTAATCGATTTTATCAAAACTGACTTTGATCGGGAAGTGGACAATAACTCGTTGTTAGTGAATTCGTTTACTTTTGAAAAATACTTTGCTGGGCAGTACATCGGGGATATTGTACGAGTTATTTTGGCAAAGTTGGCTCAAGAAGGAGTTATATTTGATGGAAAGCCTTCTCAGAAGTTGCTTACTGTTGGATCTTTCTCTGCGAGATTCATTTCTCTTATTGAAGAGTGAGTAACTTGAGATGCAATTCGATGTCTTGTGTAATGAACCTTTGTTATTCATCCTTGGGTTCCTATTTTGCAGAGACTCTATTAACAAAGATACGGGAAATTGTAAGACGATTCTTGATGAATTCGAAGTGACTTACGGGGATGAGGATATTGCCATTGTTAAGAATGTTTGCTATTTGGTTAGCGAGAGAGGAGCAAAGCTGGTGTCAATGAGTATGAGGAATTTTAATACTTAATGATCAGTCGTATTGTAATATTTAATTGACCTCTTTTCACTCTGATGTAGCTTTAGCATACCTTTTGGACCGGATGGCCAAACCAGGTTCCGTGACAATCGCTATTGATGGCTCACTTTACAAGAAACACCCAAGGCTGGATTCCTTGTTGAAGAAATATATCCACAAGTTTGCTCCAGAAAGACAAGTGAGCTTAAAATATTAAGTGATCGAATGACTCGGACTAAACTCATTTTTTATTCTTCAGTTCTCGCTAATGTTGGCTGAGGATGGCAGCGGAAAAGGTGCTGGGCTAGCTGCAGCTATTGCACAGCGTTTGAAGAACAAAGCTAGTTCTTAGTTCGTGGTTTACTTTCAAGCGAAACTGTATTTTGCTACAGATAAAATTTTCCATTGTTTTAATTCTAATACACTCGGATTTTGTAGTCTAATATCTTCTTAGAGTACAAATGGACAAATCAATCAGGACCAAAATAAATAGAGTAGGTATTCTGCTTGAAGGGTTTCCAGATTATTATTTACTAGCGTTAGAAAAGGAAATATTTTTGTAGAATCGGCAAAATCTCAAATAATGAGTTAAGTGCATAAACAGTTGGAATTAAAAAATTGAATGACTAATATTGTTGAGTTTTACTTGCCTTATTTATTTCACGCATAACTATCTACTAGGAATTTTGTCAATCATTAAAATCTAAAGCCTACAATGCGATGAGAAATCGAGTACAAAATCAAAGCTTAATAAATTAAACGTTAACGCATGATACAGAGTAGAGTTCCTTTGACTAGTGTGAGAACATTGACGATTGTATAATTACTTCTCAGCTAGAGGTGATACAATGGGATTTTCTAAATCAACGAGTTTATCTAAATTCATCCTCAAACTCACCAGCACATTCAGCAGCAAATTCATCGGCAAATTCATCGTCGAATTTATCGGCAAATTCATCGGAAAATTCATCGGCAAATTTATCAGCAAATTCATCAGCAAATTCAACGGCAAATTCATCGGCAAATTCGTCGAAAAATTCATCGGCAAATTCATCTGCAAATTCATCGGCAAATTAAGTGGCTAAATCAGCGGCAAATTCAGCGGATAACTCATTGGCAAATTCAGCGGAAACTTCATCGACAACTACATCGGCAAATTCCCCGAAAATCGGGACAGGGTAGATCTATTAGATACAGCTCGTCCCGAAAATCGGGACAGGGTAGATCTATTAGATACAGCTCGTCCCGAAAATCGGGACAGGGTAGATCTACTAGATACAGCTCGTCCCGAAAATCGGGACAGGGTA
>JAQGAB010001059.1:0-19124 GCA_034696565.1 Isotomurus graminis
GTCCACTTTGTGAAGATCCGATTACACCAGAATGACTCTTATTTTTCTTTTTCTCAGGTTAAAAGTATGTGTGCTAGTTTCTGTTTTAGTATTTTCATGTAATAGCAATGCACGAAAGTTTTAGGGTGATTCAACGCTGATCAAAGGGTAATCGAGTGAACGATTTGGTCACAAAATGAGACAAAATCTGTGTGAATTCTGATGAGATTCTCTCGTGCTTGGCTTTAGCCTCTTTTAAATGTAGCTTATTATGCAGATCGTGGCTTAGTTGTTACCTAAGTAGATTATTTCTGCTGTATTTGTATAATGTATTTTATACAGCACGATTTCCCATTCTCATAAAGTTCAGTCTGTCTTCAATTCATGGGTCCTAATAAAAGCTGTTAAATGAAACCTTAATGGACTTATTTGTTTATGTAGGTTATGAGGTTTCTTAGGTCCGACATTAGATGAACTTTTCAGCATTTTTTTCTAGAAAGAACAAATTTACACGAGAGTTCTAAAGGCGTTGCGGGTTCAATTGGATTTGCTTTTGTTTTCCGAGTTCAGTGTTTATTCGGTGAGTTTCTGACTTGAAAAGAATCATGATTCGGCTTCTCCTTTGCATCATTATAAGAAGAATGCATACCTGTTAGTCGGTACATGAGTGCCAAAATAGCGATGATTGATTATTGTTCCACAGTCTATACTATACAGACTTCTAAACGGTACCGATTTAATGAATTGGCAATACTGCATCAAATAAAGAATATTTCATATGTGATATTCGAATCTAATATAAGACTACCGTAGAACAATTAGAAAGCTACAGAATAAAGCATATTATAAGCATATTTCAATCGATCTAAAAGTGTAGGAGAGATCCGTAATTTTTTGTACCTTGTAAAATATATCTGATTTTATCCGACGTGTTGAATTAATAAGTATTTTTCTTGCGGAAATCACAGTATTCCCTGTAATATAAAATTCGGGACGTATGGTTTAAAGTTGGAAACGAAAAGGAAAGCTGTGAAGCTTGCAATTATTTAATTATAGGATGATGGTTCTTGAGAGCAGTTAAACAAGATCCGCAATCCACAATCAGATAATCTATAACGGAGATAGGAATAATTCAGGTTTAAGAAATTGAATTCAACCCCGTATGTGTCTGTATTTCAGCAGATCTGGCTGCTTGATTTCAAATAATTCATGATTCAGAATATTCTCCTAATTAGTGCAAGTGGTTTCAATACACTCACCAGAAATCTTCCGTTGTATAACATCACAAAACATTTGCCCAAGTAAAAATATCTAATCATACACAATGATGAGTGCCAACCACATAAAACCGGAAAACTCGGTGAGATTCATGTGAGGCGATGCGCTAAGAAATAGAATAAAGCTTTGTTTGATCAAGAATCAAGATACCCCTAGTACAAACAGGAAGATGAATACGAGACCCATTCATTTCTATACTGAAAGACTTCTCTGGTTTCATACACCTTGCTATGTACATATCTGCTATTTTGTATGGACTAATTTTTCTGCATCTCAGAATAAGCCTAAAGCATACATACATTAATCATGAAGCATATCCCATTGGGTCTTCTTATCTCACCAAACTTTACAGACGGAAAGATAAAATTAAAATCAATTAGATCCTTAACTCGGGTGAAAATTCCGTTTTATAAGTTAAAGGTGTTGCATTTAATTTAGTTCTTTTACCATTCCGAAATATGTTGCGAATCTTGAGTACTTGCAGAATTAAGGGTGCAAAACAACACATTCGGTACACCATATAGTATAGAATCTTCTAAAACTAATTTCATTTTTAGCCTAACTAAATCTGATACAAAGCACCGTTTAGTGGATTACACGGTGGTTGTTTCTCCCTGCTGAAGATTCTTTGATATGTTGACTTAACATGTTTATCACAAAGTAACTCATTTTTTAGTTTTGTGTAGTCAATTAGTTGTGTAACTTTAGTCTCACCTGCTTCAATGAGACAAAAGAAAATAGGATACAAAAACTGTACTTGTAGATTCGGTAATCTTAGCTACCTTTTGTGTTTACGGCTGCGTATGACATAATACAGTAAAAGCTAAAAGTAGGACTTACATTTTTGCAATGGATGGATTCACAACATTATTTTTCATTGTTGGGAACACACACTGTATTAGTTTGTTATGTATTTATACATGCACGGTAATAAAAATATATTTTTTGTACTTTCTTCAACTGCTGGTGTAAATTGCAAGTTTATTAAATGTTTGTTGGATTGACAGCCTCATCCTTCCGTACTAGTTAGACACTTGTAATGCTCGCCAGCAACAATGTATTCTTGGACTTCGTATCTAGTAACCCATAATGCCATAATAAAATATGTGTCAAGTTACAACAGATGTTAAAACACATCCATCTTGGTACTGAAGGGAAGGAACGGGTTAGTCCATCCTGAGTATTTTTTCTCTAATAAGCTTCAATAGAAACAGCCGTGTGATTCCCTTATCTAATCCAAGTAAGGATAAGTCATTCCGTAGTAATAAAATTAAGTTACTGTTCTCAGCATCGGAAGTAACGGTTGCTTGAGTCGATTGAAAAGCATAAATGGCCGAATATGGATGCATGCAGTATATGCAAATTGAAAATGTTTCACATGCACTCGCTTAACTAGCTCTACTTATGGTTATCATTCTTGCCATCAATGCATCTTCCTATATTGTTACAAAATATGTGCATCTGTTGCTCTATTAAACTCGAAAATCGCCATTAAGGTTGAATACGATGAGATAACCTTTTACGACGCGGACGAGTTGATGTTTAGGAAGGACAAGTTACTGCTTGGAGATTCATTCATGTGCCGCTGAGTAAGTAGGTGAAGTTCTTGAAGTTGTCCGAAGTATCGACGTGATTGTGGAAAGGATTACGCAACAACATCTGTCTTAGTGAGCCAAACCGATCTTACATACTTTTAGTTATATCTCTTTTTATTAAATAAAAGAAAACCTAGTGGAACAATAGGAGTGAAAAGTTTATTTAACTGTTTACAAACACATGAACCATAACAGATACATTCTACTCAACGTGACTCGGGGAATGTGAATGGATCTTAGAATGCAGAAGCCGAATCAGTGGCAGCCAAAACAATGTAGGAAATGAAATGTTTTGTGATTCAATCGTTTCGTAATCCGTAAACTGAGATATTACTAAGGTGTGAAAAATCTTCACTCAGCAAATGTAGGTCTCAACTTATTAGGGAGTGCGGTCGTCTCGCACTAGTCCGAAATCACCCATCTGTTCGTTGAGCACCAACCAACTTCATGCTTATCCAGTGGTAAAGATTCATCTGAGTTGTTTCTGAGCCTATAAGCTCTTTTCAAAGTTTGACTGATACAACAATGAGTAAGGAATTCATGAGATTAACCACAATTTTATCAAACTGTGACAAGCACAATTCCTAGCCACCTAGCCAAGAGATTTTCCAAAAATTACCGTTTATAAAATATATGAACACCAGGATCCATTGTAATCTTAAGTTTCACATTACTACATTCCTATTAAGTCCGTTGCTTTAAATGACACCTTCAAATATGCATGTTTAGTATGAATGTAGAGCACGTCTAATTTCGTTTAATAACTTGCGACAACTAACTCCATTTTTGTAATGGAGCAACCTAGGATTAATGACATTGCGATGAAGTTTTATAAATTGGGTTATGTTGTCAATATCCAAGTCATTTTTGACAAAACTTCATTACACTCCTTAACAATAGCCGAACGAAATTATTTTGTCAAGTTCAAGAGAAAATGTATCAAAGTAATGAAAAACTAGATTGGAATGACTTTGATACGGAGTTCTATCCGCCTAAACCTTCATTGTTCTGAAATTATTTGTTCGCACGGTCTGACGCCTGTTGCAAGAGGATTTCAGTATTACAGAAAATACGACAGTTTATGACCATGGCCCTCTTGTTCCACTGCTTTTTCATTACACAGTCTACAATAGGGGAAGTGACATTCTCTTTGCTAAACTATTTTTAAAACCTCTTAAATTTACAAATAAATCAACCAAAAACAACAGTACTTTCTTTTAAAAAATCATTCGTATCCGAATTTCTGACATTCTAAGTTTTTCGGGTGAATTTATCACCACTTTGTATGCATTTAGGTTCAGAGACCGTAGAATAAAAGACGAATAAGGCGAGCTGTCTCCCAGGAGGATTTTTGTAGCTTGTTGATGCAGACAATGGAACGGATTTCTCACAAAAGACACAAAAGCATACGTGCGAGTAGAGGAATGAATTGTTTATCTCGCATCTTCTGCTTCAGACCTCCTCGATGCATCAATCCTCCAAACAAGCACAAATTGAGATTTATCACTTTTCTATATCTTTATTAGGGCACATCCTTTGAACGTATGATCTGATTTTGCTCTGCACCCTTCATGCAAAAGAATATGACGCTACTTATTAGAATTCCCAGTTTATACACATTCTAAAATGTATCGTGCTGTCAGTATGCAAGCATAGATTGCAAACTCATCTAAAATTAGTACAAGTGCTAATTTAATCTTCGAATAAGGTCATTCGTGTAAACACACTGCAGAGATGAGACTTTATTAACATTTTGAGATGCAATGACTTTTAACTTCTAAAAGGATATTACTATAAAATTAGCGCGTGTTGTTTCTTCGCCGTTTCGAATAATATTTTAAATAGCGAAAAGAAAAAATTAAAATCCTATCCGTCACACTTGTCCGAATATAAAGTATATACTGTTGTTTGCTATTGTACTTCAGGGTCTGACCGAATTTCTTGCTAAATGCGTTTCTTCCGAGTTGCTTTGTTGCTTACATTTATTAATTGGGACTTCACATACTTGCCAGTGTAAATAATGGGCGTCATTCATACGTCATTTTTGAACTTGACTTGTGGTGTGCCCCCAACAGTCTTTTAATTTTGACACAATTACTTCAGCTATCATTACATGCTTCACGTTTCTTTATAGTTTATTTTTTAGAATTGAACCAGCAGTGGAAATTCATTTTGAAATCATTTGGTAAAGACCTCTTGAACCCAATCTCTTACGTAATGGGTTTCGTTTTTATGTGTGTATTTCATTTAAAAAGATACTTGTTAACGAGCAGTGAAGAATATCAAGGAAAATTTGAAATCACTGTTAAGCTTAACACATCAGTTTTTGCGTGAGAATGATTGCAGTTATATAAACTATCAACTTGGCGAGGCATTTGAAAGGAATTAATCTTCGTGATTAATTATTACTAATGACACAACGGGATTCCAGGTAGACTGAAGAGGTCAAGAAAGATAAACGCAAACGAGGGGAAACCTTGTTTGCTTTTATTCTATCGCATGACTCCGTTTCAGAAACCTTTTCCGTATGCTTCTTCATTGCATAATTTCTCATAAGGCACACACACACATGTAAAACGTAATAAATTGTAGCAATTTGATAATTCCATGTATGAGAACTTTTATCTCCGTATCAGAGATCCGCATCAGCTAACAATACTGTTATGCAACATACTTGAGACTTACTTGAGATGAGAGTGTTAGTGTATCACTCGTATGCTAATCTTTCGTGTGAGGGTGAAATGACAAACTGCATCTTAATTAAACTCCACCACTACCACTGTTTAAACTTATCATAATGTGATACATCCTTAACTTCCTATATTCCATTCCTGACTAAAAACGTCCCCATATGCAGGATGTTCCCTAGCGTGTTATCCAAATAAATGCAAATAAGCCATTTATGCCAGTAGTTAAGTTTGTGAAATGCTCAATTTCCCATTTCACTCCTTGGGACTTCGGATAAGCCGACAAGAAGGAAATTGTGGTAAGTGATACAGTGTAGGTGCGAGGCAAGTGGATTTGAAAGGAGATAAGTCCATAGGATGATGACAATGATATATCTATTTTCCTGAGAAAGCCATTTCTCTCGAACTGTAACGGGATACTGCGGGTTTAGCATAGGAATTCCGTATGTACATGCATTATTATCATGATTATTGTCATCATCATTCTCTTGCTCACCTCTTACTTGGATTACTACTTTGTTTGTTTCGTAATATCACGGTAGTATGCGGCTTAAATGACGTATCCGTAGAGTTTTCGTTTAGAATGTGCAGTTTCTCATTCCTGCACATCATAATTTTCATAATTGTTTTCTCACATGCTTATTGAAGAAAGCTTTCGGGTGGCTCAAAAGTTAATAGACTTTTTACCAATATAATCTTTATGGGTTTGGCGAAACAAATTCTCTCATGAGAATCTACACGTAGTTGGAGTGGTTTATAGTCACCCAAGTCGTCAAAATATGAATGCGTGAATAGTTTATGTGTGTATTTGTTGCATCTCATTGAATTGAAGGAACTGCGCTGTGAAACAAAGTTTCTTAAGAGCATAATAATAATATAGGTTTGAATGACAAAAAATGTCAACGAGTTTATAATGTGTGAAAACTTAAGATTAGCAGAGATGCAAGAATCGGTTGCAAGAATGAGACGAAATGCATTCACCCTTTGCCTTGGTGGTAGTTTTGTTGAACGGCGAAATAATGTAAAGAGGATCTGCTGTTACAGAAGAAGATAAGGAACTTCCTAAACCCCTGTAATCGTGCTCAGGCTGTGATACCGAGGTTGGTGGTGGATGTAGTGCAACAGGGATTCGCATCGCAAATTGCTTCCCTTCCTTCACCAAACTAACCTTGGCATTGCAGTGCAGTTTTCTTCTTATGCTTAATGGTAACATTTGTAACCACTGCTACACACTATCCTCTTATCATCTCAGCATTATTATTACGGAATATACCGTACCACTCGTCTCGGTTTTTGAATCCTGTACTGAATGATATAATCCATGACAAAGAACTTGAAACTCCTCAGTCGCTCTTCGACGCTGCATTCTACATCTTAAGCCTTCATCTGGGAAAGGTTCTTCGGTAGAAATTTAAATTCTCATACGGCTCAGTCAAATATTGGGAAGGATCCTCAGAAGACCTACAGACAAGAACTGAAAGAAGTTGCGCTCTCCAAATTCAGTTTTTTTGGAAAGTAGTCTTCACTTTATAGCTTGCAACTTTTTGATCCCCAATGGAATATCAATTTGGGAGTTGAGGAACATTTAATTAATCCGATTTAAGTGAATTGACTGGCTTTTGAGTGGGGCATCTCTGTATTTTCTACACCCGATAGTTTCTACCGTTGTTCGTAAATACGGCCACAGCAAAGGTAAGTTTATTTCTCTTTTTGTGTAATTACTCAACATTTCAACGAGTGAATTGAGAGAATACTTAATGAGCTTTTCATTCATCAACTTTTACGTATCTGGTCAGTGAGGAAATGCCTGGAACAACTTTTTTGTTAGGAAAGTACACAACAGGAATTCGCTGTCAAGGGCAAAAGTTGGTCGAGCTACATGAGACTCGATGAAACAGAAGTTGCTCAGAATACCTGTTGGAGACTGGGAGTCAGACTCACATGCAGAGTTGCATTACAATTGCATAGTAGAGTACGCTCTTTCACATCTTTGGATATTCTTAGCTTGCCTCCTCATTCATGTTAAAGTTCATGCATCTAAAATTGTGAGACAGCACTCAAGCGCAAATAGAAGTCATGAGTGGTAGAACCTAACATGAACAAATGTTACGAGTGGTGGTGAAAATAATTCAAGTTAGGCTAAATTAACAGGAAGGTCATGCAAGAGCTGAAAGGTCGTGTGTTTTTTTTATTCACCCCGATCATCAGAAAATATTCAGTCATTTCTTATTTTGAAAAGGCGTATTCGATTTATGAACCTCTTCCTTTTGTATGCATGAATACGAGGCTCCGAGAATTAATTGAACTACATATTAGATGTCTGATTGACACTTGAGAACGGAAAGCTCTGAAGATAAAGGGATTAGGAACAGTTATCAGATTTAAAATGATTTGTTTACTTTAGAGCATTGCTTATGTTTATACAGGAAATTAAATTCCTTAAACACGAATCTTTTGCTGTTTCCGTGTCGGAAATTACCTTACGGTTTTGCATCATCACGCATCATACGCGTAACTCAGTTTTGTGGTTCCCACCTTCTAATTTGAAACACATTCGAAATACACACACGGAACAGTATGGATTTGGGTTCTAGCTGTACAATTTGGGATAGCGGCCACCCTCATTGAATTTTCCCAGGATTAACCGAAAGGACATTTAATATGTAACTTTAAACTTATTGCTCAAATGTTTGTGTCTTCAAAAGTCCGACTGCATGCAGCAAAATTAGTGATACGCATATGAAGATCATTCAAATGATATCATTACATGTCGATGTTGATCTTCAACCTATCCAATTAAGATTGGCGTTACTAAAGGGGAAACTTGGAACTTTAGTTGGATTTAGGAACCGCTATGTACCTGATTAAAGTTCACTCAGGGCAAATATCTTTTGAACTCAAATTAGCATGAATGTCAGACCCAGACATTCTGATTAATTTTCACAAATTACTGAAGAAAATTAAATTACTTCGTAATTGCAAATTGCACCACATGCACAAATGATAAAAATGCATATTCGTTTCCGGTTAAAATTATATTGTATTATGTACCGATAAATCCTGAAAGCACAAAGACCGAGAAGGAAATTGGACTGAAGCATTTGAGGTGGATATTTTTAAAAGATGGGGAAAGGACACAAAAGGACAAATTCATCAAGCGAAAGAGATTAAAATTAAAGCTTATTTTCACGTTGAACTTACACTTATATTTCTGTCAACGGTTCAATGTAGTTTATACTTCAGAAAAGATGGACGTAAGACCCAGTCGGTCTGAAAATGTCATTAACTTTTAATGACTAGTAATTTGTAGTGCTACTGCTCCTATCCACAAATAGATTAGCTGAGGCCGAGAGCATAACCAGAAAGACCAAGATTAACGTAGAGTCGCCGTATGTGTTTCGTATATAAGGACACTCCGCTTCCTGGATGGAATGAATTGGCCAGGACAGTTTGTCTAACTCCTCAACATTTGGACTCTGCATTGTCATGATCATCTTACACTTTTATCAAGAAGTTAGTTAACTCTAGTCATACATGGGCATTCGTGCTTTGTCATCCTTGTTCCCTATTATTTCATGTGTCCACCCTGTCTCGCCTCTTTGTCCAATTACATCAAGCAATTTCCGAACCGGAAGGTGTTGCAATAAACCTGCCGAATGGAAAGGTCATTTTCTCTCCTGCCAAATACAAATCCTCTTTTGTTCCGTGGCGTGGTATAAACGGTTTTGCTTACTACCTTAAACTTTTACTAGGTTTGTCATTTCACAAGCGTAATTTCCACTGCATGCATGGAATAGATCTATTTTCTTTCTTACAATGTGCTTCAATAGAAATAATCTATGGAATTAAGAAGTGAGTGATTCCGTTTGATGTCCTTGCCCTTTTTATTACAGATGAAGTAATTACTCAACTCTTCATTGCATTAAACTCTGTCATCACTATAAGTTCAGGTGTATCTGGAAAAAGAGAGAATGAACCTTTCCTCAGGTGCATCAAAACATTCCATTGAATCATCATAATAAAACGCTCATCCGTCATGTCTTGAATTCCTCTTGATTGTAATCTCTTTTGGTTAAATTAAGTTGACAACTTTTAGCGTACCATGTCATTTTAATTACTTTTCCGAGTCACGACTCCTTAAAACCACACATTTACCCGTACTCCATTCCATCCTGAGTACATGAAAAAATGAGACATTCCTGACAAATGTACAATACATTACCACACTGGGAACTATCGAACCGTCTGAAGTAACTCCTTAATGACATTAAGTTCACGGTGAATCCTTAATACTCACTTAGTTCTTTTGTTGTTCCCTACCCACATACAGGCAGTACTCATATTACGTTTCTCCCTCAAATCTTTCAAATTACGGCTACATTCTAAGATTTTTTATATTTAATGCTACATATTCCATTCATTGTAGACGTAACTTGTAATTACTATACACTCCTTTGAGGTGAGCATGATAGGTATATGCCGGGGATATCAAAATGAACACAATGGCCATAATCGCAATTTCGTAATGCATGGTTCTCGCGAAACGATCGCATCTCTTACACAATGGGAAGAAGGTGCTCATTACTTTT
Source organism: Isotomurus graminis (assembly GCA_034696565.1). Lineage (NCBI taxonomy): Eukaryota > Metazoa > Arthropoda > Collembola > Entomobryomorpha > Isotomidae > Isotomurus > Isotomurus graminis. The sequence goes on from JAQGAB010001059.1 coordinate 10,129, forward strand.
TAGAAACGAAAACTGCATCCAAAACCATAAACCATTTCAAATTAAAAGTAACGGTTGTGTGTAATAACTTTTATTGAGGCTCCTCATACACGAAAAATCAGAGATGCATGCATGAAAATCCTTTGTTAACGCATGTTTAGCCTTTTTCTGACCTCAACTGTTTCAGTTCAATCGTCCTAATCTTCATTATTTTGCTTCCTCATTAGACCATTCTGAAGTTCATAGTGTTAACTTTTTTCTACAAAACAGAACTACACCCATTACACCTACCGCCGTGAGTTTTAATTGTTCAGATTTCATGCTATAAAAAAATAAAGTTTTAGGATTTTCTATCCTACCTTAACTCGAGATAGCTTGTCAGTAGTAGTGGGCACACGCGCTGATTTTTTATTCACTATTTTGAACGAGAAATGTCACTCATACAGCCAAATTAGAATTTAAATGAATACATCATCCTCTGACGGCTTTCTAGTATTAGTATAAGGTGTGAACACTTATGCCATGTCATGACAAAAACCTGTCGATTATGTCAGGAGAAGGAAATAGACACGGCAGGAGGTATAGATACCTTTCTACATATTAACTCTCATGTGAGTGTGAGTACTTCATCCGATTATGCTTAAGCTTAACATACGTACGCTTAATTAATTCTTCGGTTTGTCACAAGCTTGTCCTTAACCCGGTTGAGTATCTCCCTTCCGGCCAACGGGAAAATGGATTTAATTTGTAAGTTGCATATTAATTTGCACTTTGATTAATCAGAGACGTGCTCCATTTCCTTGCTTAATCTTATTAGCACCCACTTCCGTGTCTTTAATTAATTAGAGTTGAAAAGTACAATCCGAATTGAATTTCTTTATTCACCGGCAGTGAGTAGTGCAGAATCGACCTATGAAAGGAAAGAACAGTTAATTTCTACACAACCTTACTTGATCACTCATGTACTACACCGTGAACTGTTTAAGCTGTTTAGATTTTAGAAAAAAGGAACAATCATTTGTTTTGGAGTTGAAAAACCAGTGTGTGAAAATAACCAGCAGATTCACACTTGAGTAAATAGACGGAACATGAACTCTACTTGAGGTGCATGGGCGATTGAAAGAGACGAGATGATTCTATTCTCTATTCTAGATCGACATGTGAATTCCAACAAATATTAAGCAACAATTAGGTATTCTCCTATTCAGACATGTTAAGTTATTCAAGGTAGATCAACGTTGTTGAGGATTACCTCACATGTTACAGCTATAGTACCGTAGATATTCCGACCCAGCCAGCCTTCGTATGTGGACTGTGGACCCTTCTCGTACAGAGAAATTAGACGGGAAATGCATCAAATTGAGATCAATTGCATTCTCAGCATCTTCCAATGAATTATAGAACAATAGGAAATAAATAAAAGAGTATTCTTTGGAATCCTGGCTGCTGTGTGAAGCAGAAGTGCAATTTGACTTGATATGGGTTATGCATGGGTTACTACTACCTTTGCGCGTTTAAAAAGTTAGTTTCTTTACAAGATCGCAATTCCTCAACGCACGAAAATTCTACCCCTGTAGTGAGTTAGTCCCACGCGGATATTCTGTCACATTCAAGCCGTCTATAGTTGGATTCGTTATTCCGATTCTGGATTATTCAAAGTATCTCTTCACACTCCAAACTCGTGAGAACACACATTGCTTGGAGTTAATTCTGTGTAGGATAGAATGAGATTACAAGATCGGGAGATATTGAACTCTCCACTATTTGTCTACCCTTTTAGATACTTTAAAAGAACATCTGGATGATCCGACTTTCTTAGTGCAAATGAAGATTTGAGCTTAATCCGTCTTCAATTAAAAGAAGTCTCATTGTTTGAGATTGGAAGGGGATAAAAACCTTTGTCTTTTTAACTCTGCCAGGTTGGATATTTTTCGAGAAAAAGTCACGCATTCTTTATCAACCGCAAAGTTACCTTCCGGTGACTGATAGATTTGTTGCAAATTCTGCATTTTCTTTATTTTAAAAGCAAATACGATGAAATAGATTTGCGTTTACAAGCGAACTGGACGGGGATTCCGAATGTACTTTCGTTGACAGGTCGATGGAAGGGTTGGTTGGTTGAAGTTGTGTTCAAAGAACGATTAGTTTCCTTAAAAAAAACTTCCGAGATTACAGCTTCTCATTAGACAAAATAAGTCAGAACTATGGTTAGCCTAATCATACTTGTTTTCCACCACTGTAACCAAAGACTGAGTGGTATGTATTTCCTACTCATCGTTACTCGGATACTACGTGTATCTACCTACATTTTCCTGTATTCGCTCTGTACGATGAAAACTCTTTTGTTCGTGGACAATGAGAATGAGTTGCGAATTGCCATATCTAAAGGAAAAGAAAAAAGAGTTCATTTGCAATTTTCCAAACTCTTGGGTTCTTCTAAAGTTGCAAATTAGACAGAAAGAAGACATGTGACGGAAGAAAGCGGAAGTAGAATGGAACTCCTCATCATCTTTGAGATAATTTTGGTTAAATTACACACACCTTGACTTGTACGTGGCAATCGAGGCGTCAATGCGGTGTCGTTTAACTACAGCTGTGCAACAACTACTTCTTCTGCAGACAGCTCAAAATTTCCATCCAAACTAAGCTTAGAAATCTGGGGTTCCAACTCACACGGATTTTGATTTATTGTGAATGCGGAAGATGAAATGTTAGGCGGTTTTCGGCTACTTATACATTGTTTTTTACCACACTAAAGACAATGCGACTAAAATTCATCTTTTGATCAGTTCTTTCCAAAATTACAAATGATTCCCGTTCTCCATTGTATAGTACAATGTGAATAGGCGTGTCTGCAAGACAAAAATCCGTCAAATCGCCGTAGTTGAGTCTTTCAGGAGGCAGTTTGAGATTACATCTCAAAGATCAGGAAATCAGTCACGTCGTGTCACAATTTAATCCTCAGGCTTCTACCTTCATCCCATTTGATCAGCCTAGTTTAATTAATGTTACCTTTTTCTCTGTTTAATCCTGGGACATGATGGTTAACTGAGGTGTTTTAATTATCGTTCATCTTTTCATTTTACTCATACGGCCACTACCCATTTATTAAGTCTACTCGTCTTTAATTACTTTGCCAGTATTATTGGGGAAAATGAATCTACTTTGCTGTTCATTCATTCATCCGATAGTTGATGAAGCTATTATGATCTCAACAAACCTATTATATTAAAAGGCACGTCCAACGCACATCTGTCAATTCATCACGATTATTCGAGTACTCTTTCACTCGCTGCCGGTTTGTAAAACCGGCATGACATTTAGATAGATCGGTCTAATGGCTTTGTACAGGAGAGCATTCCATATCTGGTCATATAAAGACAACAGCTCCGCTTCGTACGGTTCTCTTGCATACATCTATCTGCTTTTATGGAGCTGAATTTTCACGCAGCGAAGTGTCAGCTCCTATTTCTACAGCACTTACCTCACTTTAAAACTCTTCTAGTTAAGTAGCATAGTTATTCGTAGTATTGTCAAGAGTCCATTTAGTTCTAAAGCGATATAAAAACTCACGCATATCCTGCCAAAGCAATTATGATGCTACCTGGCTCACCGAAATCATGATCCGCACCTCCTGTATTCCATGCACTTATTCAGAAATTCTTGAAGAGCGTTATTGCTGTGTGCTGTGAGATTCGTCTTCCGTAAAATGATACGCAAGTCTATACAACAACCTCTTCTACGATTTTACTTGTTTGCGACGCTTGACTACGAAAAGATCACAATTCGAGTGCAACAATCACGTTTGAATTTTATTGTAAGGACATACGACAAGGCATTATGGGTACCCAAGATAAAATACCATTTTACGATCTTTACTAACCCACACGGAAAGAAAGTTAATAACATCTACCTGTTGTCAGCGTCTAATGTATCGGAACTGCAGAGGATTCCATACTCCTTTTGATCACACTTGGATCATTCAGCTCATAATTTTTTTTCATGATACTTCAATAAAGGCTTTTAAACTCTCGTCTTGTTGGAAAGTTCAATGCTGAGCTATTTAATAGCAAAGTTCAAACTGTTTGAAACTCTAACATTCTTATGGATGAAAGAGAAAGACAGTATGGATTCGTGATGCATCACATACTTTTGAATACACCGGCACCTTGGTATTCTCTACTCGTTCGTAATGTAAGCTTTCATTTGCAACGGTGTAGCAAGTACATGAAATAAAAGTCTTTCATAGGGTTACATACGTATGTTCCTTTTCAGGTCACTTTATTACAAATCTTTCAAAAAAGCTGCCTTGAAATTTTAAAATAAATGCAACAAGAGTGTGCTCTTTGATTTTCCCAGGAAGAACTCTACGTGATCATTTACACTTTTTCGTAGCTGCTTAGATCTTGTATAAAGTTTCGTATACTATATAGATTTGCTGTTAGTGTCACGTCTTTTCTTTAAAAAGAAGCTTGATCTCGATATGATCACACAGTAATAGGAATGGTGATAAAGTAAATTAGGGCGTGAGTTGAGTAGTGTGTTGAAGTGAAGACTACCTGTGGTCAATTATTTAATAAAGCCCACTTCATCTCAAAAGGTATAATTTGAGGCACACATCGGCCATCAATTCATGCCATCCGTTGAGTGGAAAGAAGTAGCTGTTATTTAGTCCATCTCGTCAATAGCTTGCAGACCTCTCATCACGTTTCATAAAGTAGAATTACACAGTCAGTATAAACCCCGAAATCGTAGAAATGGATCCGTTCACTTACTTATCAGTATTTCCACAGGCACAATAATTTACCACCTTGCTATTAACCCCATATTAAATAGGACACCTTAAGTGAATTCTCAAATGAAGCCTAAAATGGCAATTCTTTCACCACTCCTTTTCTTCATATCATAATCACCTATTCTTATAATTGAGCTTCCTGGCAGCCTCATACATTTCACATATTGAGTTTCGAGCTCTCTCACACTTCTCTATAATATCGCAGATTATTTTATCAAAGTCCATTTGCTTGTGTTCAAAAAAGCTTTTAAATTTGATTGGAAAAAATTGATTTAATCTTAAAGTTGATTGAAAAGCTTGTGTAAGCTGTTAAGGGGGATTTTTTACTCGCGATGCAAGCAACATAAGTGAGAGAGCTCATTTATCTTCATCCACCTAAATGTATTTCCTTCCACACACACACTGAACCCTGAGATGCTAAACTTGTTTTGGATCATCCTTTGTTGCTTTTTTAGAATGGGAAATGATGAAGCAAATTTATTTTTGTGCAAAATAATTCAAGATTACTAGTCAACGACTTAGCCGAGTCATTGATTGGTTTCGTGTGAAGCAGTTGTGCAATGTTCAGAGTTTACAGAGAACATCGGCATGGCTGACTGTTTGTGCAAATATTCACCCGTTTTGCTAGCATCTGGTAATCTTAGTGCTTCTTCATCCACCTTAAGCTTCTGCCAATCAAATGATGTCTAAGGTGTAAGTGACACATGCTCGGGAAAAACTTACCCAAAAATGTCAACTTTTTTCAGCTTGCATATTCTGAGGTTCACGAATCCATGTTGGCTCAAAAATGTTAAAGCATAACAAACAGGAAAGTAAAAGATGTCCACAATCCGTAATAATGATTGCACCGGCAGGCAAACCTATGTGTGAGAGTTTTTCACACAGATTACATAGCATAATGAATTTACAATCAATTTCTTAAACCTCCATACGTGTTTTGAGTATGACTAAACTGATTATCTCCGGTTCATCATGAGCCTACAGCACTAAAACACTTGATATATTGGAAAAAATTACAAAGCCTAGGCAAGAATTTTTTTATTGATTAGAGAGACATAATATCACTATGAAATTCTAATTTTCTACTCATGTGAGCGAATAGTAGGATATCACAGATCGGTGGTAGGTCTCTCACGGAACAATAAACCCACAAATTGTGGAAACGTTGGTTGGTAAGAATGCAGAGTTTAAAGACGCTCATATATTCACACTACAATTTATACGAGATCTCCAAATCTCTAACAATGCTTCGCTAAGCTAAGAATGGCCATTTACAGTGCACAATAGAGTAAGGAAAGAAAAGCTCATTTAAATCTCTCCAGGGAATGGTATATTTATTTATCCTGATTGAAGCAACAAATACTCAAGAAGTTTGTTTATTTATTTTTCAGATGAATTTACCCAAGGGATTATTGAACTGGGCTCTATTGTCATTTTCTATATTGGGGCTTTCTGCAGTCCATGGTAAGTTATTTCTATTCTTCTGACGCAGCGTTTCATAAAATTATAAACGAATTGTTAAAAATCATTCGCGTTTCAATCAAAGTCAGCAATTCAACGACGAATCATTCTATGACAAGATTCGATTCGCCTTGTAGCTATACATCAAAAGTCGAATAGAAGTCATGATGAAAAAACGACCTGTGAAAATTCGATGAGAAAAACTTTTTTGACATTACTACACACCCTGTAGGACAACTAGGTTTGCGAATAGACACAATACATTCAATGACACTTCACAGTTCAATTATTTCATAAATTTTGGATCGTCAACTCGCAACCACCTTAAGCTCAGAGTACCTAAAAGAAGGTAGCGAGAAGAGCAGTCATATTTAAGTTAAATTGTAAATGTTTTGTCAGTCTATCTTTCACATTCTCGTAACGTGGACAATGACACCATGCAGACTTTCAATTGAGATCCCTTCGCACGAACTTGTTACGAACTGACAAATTACATGCCCTGAGATTCACACTCCAACAAATAAAATATTCTGGTATACTTAATCGTGAGGGTGTTTTTTATATCTCATGATCATTATTGGACTTTAAACGACGATTCCAACAGAAACAAAAAACAGATTAAGACTAACAATTAATCAAGCTACACACTCGCTGCACAGAGATATAATACAACAATACTAATCGACAGCTTCAGATCCACAACCATTGTATGAACACAAGATCGCAATCTGACAATTATACATGTCAATCACTTTCTGCCATTAAACTGTGTGTGACTTGTAGTTTGACATCTTGATCCTTTAGACTCGTAGATTAATCGATTTATTGTTTTGTCTTTTAATTAACTTAAATTATTAATTTTCTGTATTTCCTCCTCCGCTTCGTTTATTCATGATTTCTGCTGGACATCATTTTACACAAACCTCAACAACATCACACATCGTTCACGGAACACGCATTTATTTACCACTTCAACATCAACTCGGACTGTTGTGTACGGTTGGACTCTCAATAAAATCCAATTCGACTGACGCTGACAATTCAATTTATTGATAAGGACTAACAGTAAAAGCCAAAGGCAAAGCCTTTCCACTCAGAACAAGTAATTATCACATTTATGCTATTTACTTTGTAGTTTTGATTTGGATTGCATGCATCTTCGGGTAGTAGTAGTAGTAATAATAAATAATGAACCTCACTCGATTATATTGAACTGTTAATTTCTAACAAACTAATCTTTTCACGGTGACCTGCTCTTTCCTTATTGTTTGACGCTTGACTGTACGACTCTGCTTAGTTTTAGAATAAAGTAAAATTAGTTCGTATTGGTTAACTTTGGTAGTTAGTTAGCCAATGTAACAAATATTTGGACCTTTGACGTAGTTTTTCTGCCCACACCACACACCCAATCATCACTTACACATTCATTTTGTACACAAACTAACCAAGTTATTAATAATAATCTCACATTCGGTTGCACTATCAACGGGTAAGGTAAAGAATAGTGCTAATACCTTGAAATAAACTAGGCTTAACGGGATTCGAAAAACTCACGGACTTGGACTACAGAGGAAACACGTACTACTCGATAAGAAATCTTTCTCTCCATGAGTGCCAAGGATGGTGTAGACAAGAACCTGAGTGTGCTGCTGCTGCTTTCAGGTAATTCCTTCTTGTATTCATTAATAACTTCTCACAATTCTAATATTACCAAAAGATATAGAAAAAAATCTAACAGTAAGAAACCAAGTAAAGTGTGTGGGAAGAAGATTGGCCTAAATCCGTGTCTTGATATCGTCCTCATGAGTTCAGGATACAAGACATAACACTTATGTAAACTCTATCCCAGGAAATAAGTTGATGAGCACCTTGGTACACATAACACATTATTCATTCCCAACAAAAGAGCTTTTCTCCGGTAATCACAGCTCGTCATGATACACAAGATAGGATCTTCCTAAGTGAGGTGTGAACTTGAGATGGGTTGTTTTTTCTTCCAAAGGAAGAAGCATTTTATGTTATCTTTTAACTAGGCACATGCAAAAGAGGTTTAATGTTAAGTTCAATTTTCTTAGCTGGTCAGAACATGTAATTAATCATTTATTGATGACTTCCTCAATTAATTTCAAACCATTTAACCTTTAAGACTTGCTCTGTTCATCAGATAGTTGATTTTTTGTCCTGATTCTCATGAGGGGAAAAGACTTAAACAGTAACAAGTGGTTAGAGGATTTACTGTCGTTGGATTTAATGTTTGTGGTATCGACATGCAATCTTTTAGTCCCTCCAAAGTTTTTGTTTGCATTTTCGCTGCAGTTAACTGTAGAAAACAGATGAAAATAATAATCTCACAATGTCAAGATGCATATCGTTCCCTTTAGCAGTTGCCCTCCAACCTTCTTTATTTCCAAGGAATAACAGTATAAGGCATGTTTGAACGCAATCTCGAAAAAATTTGCATTACCTTAAAGAGATTACGGCTAGGATAATTTAATGGAACATCCATCATCTTCAGTCATTTTGCATCATTATGAAGAAAGTTGCTTTTCATTAAGACGAGATTGAACTTGGCCTTGGATTGCACTTCCTATTCTTTCTTGTAACAAACCTGCTGGTGAATTAGATTGTCTAGAATGATGAAGACCAGAGCTCATCATAAAAGGAGTATTGGTTGTGTTGGGTTGAGTGACAGCATTGTTTGGCTGATAAATGATCCCAGAGGGATTAAGAACACGTGAAACTGAGGCATTAAACTCTAAAC
>JAQGAB010001060.1:0-19094 GCA_034696565.1 Isotomurus graminis
ACACTCACCACCGGTGCAAACTGCCACTTGCCTGTAACCCTCATTATCATATTGAGGAGGATCTGATTTCTCCCACAAGCTTTTTTATCTGCCCATGCGAATCTAAGTAGCTACAAAGATATTTTTCTCCACTCAGAAACGTGATCTGCTGTCTACGGGTTTTATAAAATTTGACTCTTCTAATACTACACGTCTACAAAGACGTACGGGATGAACAGATCTGATTTCCCAAGTGATAATCACTATCTATATGTGAGTTCCAAAAGGTAAAGATTCTTAGACACATATGATAATGTACATAAACATCTTACATTAAAATACAACTCGACGGTGCCAATGACATTTTATCATTTTTTCGGTCTGGTTGAAATTCAAAAAAACTACTTTTCCTCAATCAAAATTCAATGTTTTATGCCTGAATTTAAAATCAAGTCTAAACACTTATTTTTGAAGAAATTCGCACAAACAACACGAATGCCAAAGTGGATAGAATTCCCCAAGTGTTGAAAGTTTAAAAGTAGTCCTCTCATCTGTCACTTATCCAGATGAGATAACAAAAACGTCAATTTAAGAGCTCCATTTAAGGATGCATTTAAACATTAAGCATCTGGATGTACTCAGGCGCATGTAGGAGATCACTCATACCGCAATCTGTTTTTAGCGAGCAATGCTAAACATCAGGCCAAGGAACAAGCCCGGTGGAGAATTTTTGATAAAATGTTTTGCATCTGAAAACAACACCCGGTCGGGTGATATCTCTCCCGCATCCCGGAGTGTGAGAGAGAGACCCTTTCACACGCTTCTTGCCAAAGCAGATGATGTCCCGGTGTGACACCAAATCACCACCCGGCTTTTTGGCCAACGTCTCTACTAATACTACTAAACCTTTCTCTCTCCTGCATTATCCGAAAAATTACAAGCCCCCAAATGATCTCTCTGCGTGTCTCTCTCTCATACAAAAACCCACCTTGCCAAACACTCTTCAGACATTTTATTACAGGATCACTAATAACTGTCAAGTATCGCAGATCGAACCAATTCAAATACCTTCTTCCACCTAATGTAACATTTCTCGGATGAATTCCACCCCGACTACCACTCCATGTTTTTATCCCACTCCGTGTGCGTCTAATGTCAACTCATCTATGCAAAGGTTGACTATCCATGGTGAGAAATGCCAAAACTTTGCTCTTGTTATTTGGTCTAGTTGTTTACAAAGAGCGTGGGTTGCATTTGATTCGTATGTAATGAATTCTTCTTGAAGCATCTCTTTAGGTCTTTGAATTCTTTCTGATGTATTGTGTGTTCTAACAAAAAACCAAAGACTTTAGAGAGTCTGTTATACATCACAAATGGGAAATAGTAAGAACCAACGCGTATAGAGTCAACTCGATAAGAGTTTTATTGCCAAGAGATTCGTGTAATTTCATTATTTAAAGATGCCGGATTCTTCAGTAAATTGCTTGGGATTCCTATTGTACTCACAGAATAAGGAGACTACTTTCTCCTGAAGACTCACACCAAGAAGCGGAGGCTCCTCATCAAATACACACCATCTCCACTGTAAGAATCAAGAAAGAAGAATGCAACTGGCATTAATTTCTCAACACCCTTTCAGCTAATGAAACCTCACACACAGATTTAGGGAAACATGTGGATGGATAAATACTATTGAGTCTTCATATTATTGTTTTTGGGTAATCTGTGTGAAAAGAGTTAAAAGTTGGTAGCCATCTGTCCCAACTTCTGAATCCATTCGGTCGTCGTGGGTTTATTCCAGGTTCCCATACATCTTTCTCTCTGCAATCTGAGAGTCTCAAGACATCCCTCTACTTGAAACAACACAACCTCATCTCTTATTTTGGCTAAAGTTAGCTTCTTCCCCATCGGCAACTCTACTGATAAGGCCATGTACCTACACAATGTTACTTACCATTTGTTACACAACTATCCTAGTGGCTGCTTAAGTTCACAGGCAAATCACAAACAAAGTATGTTTGAGGATGTTAAATGTGTCTGTGTGCGTTGTGTAAAACCGATCTGGAGGATGTGTGAGTCCAACTTACCAACTTCCAACTAATGAATTTCCTTAAAACTCCCTCATTCCTTAGAACCAAGCAATCTCACCAGAAGAAAATGACTTGAAGAACACCCGGCTTGAAGAACTTTCATGGTGACTATTTCGTGGAAGTAGATCTGTCACGTCAAATAAACCAGACACACATAGTCACACACACATACACTCAAAAGAGCTCCTTCACTCCAGATTTTTCAAATTAACAGAACACTCAGTATTTCAGAACTTTCCTGGAACCTTTCGCAATCAGGAAATTACGACAAACTATTGAAATTACAAGTCTTTCTCAGCTTCAATTATGCAACCTTCTACCTCCACCCAGTCTCAGATGTACATTTCAAGACGATCTCCAGAGTATCTCGTTTGAATATCGCAAAAAGTCAGTTGACAGCGCATACTTCCAGCGAATATGCTGTTGGTGGAGAATTCCTTGAAACCTTAAGTAACTGGGATCTAAGGAGATAGAGAATATCATGCCAACTCAACTTTCCCCATACACATGAATAATTCACTTACATCTGTGTGATATGAATTATGATGATGATTGTTGAAGTGGATTTGACATATACGATCTCAAAAAGTGAACAGAGATAAGAAGAAGACCTCCTTAATCTAACGCACCTTAATCATAATATAATCGCAACACCCAATAATTTACGAATTCATGAACTCGTCACTCCTCCAGCTGCACAGGCTTCTCATGTCGTTAGCTTATCAGTTTGGAAAATTTAAAATAGCCCAGCTGAGAGTCAGAAGAAAGATTCACGTGAATCTCATAAGGATAACTCATCTATGTGCCCATCAATTTATGTCATGCAAGGACATTGGACGGAAGAACTTGGATTTCAAAGACTTAGAGAGCAACGGCCTTATTTCAAAAGTTGAAACCATCCTAATTAAATACTACCAGCTTAAATAACTAAATCATTGTTGTTTTATCGCGTGAAATGCACACCAACTACCAACACCACTAGTGTGAACTATACACTCTGTGTAACATAACCACTGGTTGTTCATCAAGTAGCTCTCTCTGTTTCTATTTGGAAAGGGTTGACTACTCGACTTCTGATGATCTGTTTGGACACCCAACTATTTAAGGCACTCAAAGACCAACTTGAAAATATTGGAATAACCGTAACATTCATTGTATCTCGAGAGTCCACAGTTTCTCCAAGACTTGTGGCACCAAAAACGAGGTCATTACTTCAAAAGGCATATTTCCATTCTGAAATGAATCTCCTGTCATCTCCATGTGTGACGACCTCCACACACAAAATGAAAAATCACTTCGATGGAATATCATTGACCAAAATAGAAATGTGTTAGCTCAACCGAATTGCGTTTTGATGGATGTCCTCAAAGTACTCTCCTTGTCTTTCTCATGTCTTCGTCCTATAGTTTCAATGACTCAAACACGAGTCCTGAAACAATCTGTCTTGTTTTTCCATACGGATCAATGATTTGTCGTGTAAAATTAAAAGTATGGGCAGTAAATCAATGTCTAATGCTAAAAGTACATGTAAATTCCATTTATACGAAAGTGTCCTGTATGCAATTCCTCCAACTCATCAGTCCGCTCAGCATTTAACAGAGTTCATCGAATTATTCACTCACATTAAAAGTAATGAACAGAGTTCATAGATAAGCTTCTCGTGACTCTTATTAAAGTCTTTCCAGGCGAATGCAACTCCTGGCAATTCCACAACATTTGATACTTGATACCCATGGCCTGTTTATACATAAAACACCCAGCACAGCTACTTGGAATTCCGCTTAAAAACCACACTGATAAGCATTCCCATTAAACCAACATTGACTCATACTTCTTAACACCCAACCAGAAACAACGTGTAAGCTCCAATTTCGTCACAAATGAATCCCTCCTTATAAGGCCAAAATAAACACTCCAACAACCAAAGAAAAGATGAACTTCAGCCTAACCAAAACAAGATTTCTTAAAGTAATCCGTCTGTCGCCAGCAACTTCGAAGTAGACAGGTAGGCCCATTGTCCCCTCAAACACCGTATTGTTTCCTATTTAGATCTTTTATGACTTTTGGCGACATCATTGTTGCCTCTCAAACAAGGCAACTACACTTTTCCTTGCCAAGTGTCTTGCACAGACAGAAGCAAACAATTGTGTTATTCATTTTCCACACCATATAGTCATTGCTACACATACTGACTACTGACGAACATCTCTACTCACCAGTTCAAACTGCCAAGTCAACTTCTTCATGCAAATTTCATACTCAAAGATGACACCTTTCAGTGTCAATCTCACCCTGCAATTCTTGATTTTGTAATAAACTGCATGTCAACTAGTAGAGCAGTATCTCCTCAGATATCTCCAAACTCAAGCTTGTCTCTCTATTACTAAACGACACATTCACAGTTTAACATTTTAATCAGATCTCCCCTGACCCTCCTTCTTTTCCTCTAGAACTCAATTAATCAGACTCAGCCTCTCACAAACCGTATCAAATTGAACAGGCAACCAATACAAGTCATACAAGAGACTATATGAAAAAGTCATATGTATTCATAAGTTTCGCGAGGTCCTTATTCCTACTCCCTTCTTCAGTCTCATTAGATGTGAATAATGGATTATGATAATTGTAGCTGAGAAAGGTAGTGTGTGTCCGATAAAAGGGTGCACACGGGCAAAAGTTCGGAGAGACGAGTGTTTTCCCAGGATATTGTCATTCATTCGCACATGGCCTTTAAAATTCGGGAACCCGAGTAGTTGGATCGAACGCCTGGCCGGAATCCGGCTGCTGACTGAGGTACGGTGTGTGACTATTAGCCAGTCTATATCGCCCTGAATGAGAGGACCCTTCCTCCCCGAAGTCTCACAGAGAGTCACGGAGAAAAGTATGAGAACGCAGCTGGCCAATGTAGACCTCGACTTCAACTGGGTGGAGAGTTTATGAGATGTTTCCCACACTCCGAGAACACAATCTGCAGCCTTTACGCAGTCATATTCCCAGCGATGTTCCTCCACCTCGTATAAAAGCATTTGACCCTCTTGGGCTCAGTTTCAGTTGCACCCTTACTCTCGCACAGCTCAGTCAGGTCTGTTGATCGTCCCAGAGATCTTCTATCAACCCCCTAACCACCAACAACCCTCACTTTAAGTATTTCTCTACCTGAGAATATCACTTCAGTTGTTAACCAACCTTCAACCATCTCACACATCTTCATCAACAGTTCTTAAGCTAAACATACTGTGCAAAGTTTAAGACTGGAACAGTCTCATCATCTCTCGTGGAGTTTTTGGAAATCCAAGGATTAAGTTTTATAGCTTCAGTGATTTTATTTACTACATCCAAACAACATGAAAGCTACAGTTGAGTCAAGTGGAAACGCCAATATGCATCTTGGTCTTCGGGGACAAGAGGGCAAAGTTCATAAGGCTAAACATCATCACCATAAGGAAGAGGAAAATGAGGAAATCAAGGCATATTTGACGAAACTACAAGAACTCGTCCCGTTTATGCCCAAAAATAGAAAGTAAGCAGATTTAACTCTTTACTTAAAACAGTTTCAACATCTGATACATTCTAAAATCTCCTAAATCCTCAACTCAAGTTTATATTCCAACTTCTAACTTAACAACAACAATCTAAAGTCAACAACAGTGGAAAATAATCTCACATTCAAACTTTTCTATTACGTTCTTTTTAATAACGACCTTATCAAGGTTGCCTATAAAACAAGAAATCTGCATGCGATTTAGGCCAAGCAATTCCTACTCTTGCAGCACTTAATTTTACACTACCCAACACAAGAATTCCAATTAATCTCTTAATGTAATCAGTCTTTCCTTGTGTGTATAAGATTGCCCCAGTATTTCTTTTAGTCCTTAAATAACACATTTTTACAACAAACTAATCCTAATTTATAATTCCTTAGGTTATCCAAACTGGAAGTGATTCAGTACGTAATCGACTACATCCGAGACTTGAGACAAACACTTGGACTTCCACCAAGTGCATCCAGATTCTCCTTGGACATGGACCCCATGGACATGGTCGCCTCCACCTTAAGTCTAAATGTGATTAACAATTCCAGTACGGATTCCTCAGAGCATTCGTCCACCTCCTCCTCCACCTCGTCTACCTCCTCCCACCAGAGACAACCTCTCTGTGTCATCTCACCCTCCAATAACACAGGAAGCTGTGGATCTCAGGAGGTAAATATTTATTTCCATTACGCGTTAATCTTTAAGCTACTAATAGTTTAAAGCCATTAGCTCAATTGCAAGTCACACTAACTCAAAAGAAACTATCTGTCACAAACTATAAAACTTTAATTCTGGCAGTTCTTTTATGGAACCTGAGAGTGAGTAGGCCACGTAAGGCTAATGACGATGCATGATTAACCAACAAGGAAAAGATTAACTCATAAAATGATACATCGAGAGCAAGTCAGGTGTGCAGTGGTATCGTCCCATCATCGGACATGATACAAAAGTACAGTAGGATTTCCCAGGGTCACATATCAAAGTTCCCGTGTGAACGCAGCCGTGAGTAGGATTCCATCATTCTCTCTTGTGTTTTAAAATTTCCCTTGAGACTTTTTAATTCAAGAAGCATTAACTCAATGGGATAATTGCAACCCAAACGCCAGCTGCATGTGAGTGAGTAGTAAGTTTATGGAAAGGTATTAGCCAAGAAAGAATATTGCTACTACTACTTCTTCTACGTCTAAGACTCTTCATTATTGTTGCTAGTCTCTGTATTTTTAATCCACTTGTGCTCACCTGCATAAACACAAGAAAAGTCACACTCAGTCGCACTATTGAAATGAGAGAGAGAGAGAACACAATGCAACAATTTGAGACTCGTCATCCTCTCATTATTCTTGGAGGTGGCATCACTTTAGAAAAGAAATTACCTTCCTGCAAAGTCATTAAGTCCAAGAAGAAGAAGATTGAGTCAAGAAATGATGCATGATGGGATAAATAATTATGTACAAAACCAAATACGTCTTTTGGTTATTGGCACTTGGCTGAGTATTTCAAAGACTCACCACCCGACGCATTCATAAAATATTACAGCATCTCCTCGTAGGCCTGCAGGCGGATGTTTGAGATAGTGATTAAATCAAAAAGTCAAAAGTTTTTCTTTATAGGTCAGAGATTTCATTCGTATGAGTGAAGCTGTGTGCTTCATCTTCTGTAACTCTCTGCAGCTGCATCCATTTTACTCAAAGAGTGTAAATGAACGAGATCTGAATTGAAAAAGTCGATTGTACACTCGCTAAAGAATTTCTTTATTCTCCCATACATTTTTCTCTCACAGAAGGAAGTCATATTTGATTGGTTTGAGGGATTTATTTTTTGCCAGCAAGGCTGTCTTCGTCGTCTCTGAAGATCGCGTTGTTTAGTGATTGTCTTGTGTAGTAAGCGTCGTAGTAAATTCATCCTTGATCATATTTCTTATGATGTGGTAATCCAATGAGGTACTGCCAAATAGTTAGCAATCAAGTTGTGAAGCATGCAGCTGGGAACAATTTAGACAAGAATCCTTTCAATTCATCAAACGACCAACAAGGAGCAAGGATAAATATTTTTTTATGTTTACAAACCACCAAAACTGCTTATAGTACAACAAATATACGATTTGGTAGTACTCTCTCTCCACTATCACGACTATATGCAACACATAGGCTCAATAGGTTGGCACTTGAACATCTGCAAATAATTACTGACTGATTATCAGTATCACCCTTCCCTCTGTACAAATGGATGTTTGCTCCTAAATATTTATTACTATGTCCAATCTCACTCAAAATCCCTGTTTAGTCGTCTCTTATCAACAAGTCATTTATTTACAATAATTTTTAAAGCATTTGGCAAAACTTATATGTATAAATGCACAGAGGGAAGGATACAAACTATATTTGGGATGCGCGGATGCTCTCTGATATAACTCTTTGATTGAACATCTGCATAAGTTGCGGACACTTGCACTCACCCGCAGTGATGGGGAGAATGGAGGTCGTAATGACGAAATCCTAAACACTTGGACATTCGACAATTTCTCTCTCTCATTGATACTCACAAGCTGATGATTATGAATCAGGACAAAATGAGATGGCCAACTAAGGCGAAGGGATTGATATACACAGTCTGTTGTAGTCAGTATTACAGTCTTTGACCACTTGGCCAGATTATGACTAAGTAGCCAGCCTACCAATAGCTCTCTTAACAATTCATCAAGGTCAAGAGCGGAAGAAACACGTGCAAGAACAATTTGTGAATGGGTCAGGTCCGGCTGTGGCTTTAGTTGAGGTTGACGTTTGTAAATGGATCTTAACTGTTATTCTTCTTGAGTTGCTTTCTTACAACCACGACTTCTTAAAGGCAAGAGAATGCACGAGTAGTCACGTTTCAGTTTCTAAAAACTCAGTCATCATCATCATCAGTAGCAGAGCCGCAGTTTTAAAATGGTTCATGAGTACATCCAAATACACACATATAATCTGGGAGAGCTCTAAAACCAAAGAGGCTCGTAAATTAAATCCAAATAGTCGATGTAATTTCTCAAACTGTAAAGTCTATAGATGAGCTGATTTTATATTCACCAGGAGTCATTTGTTGTGAGAACTCTTCTTTGCGTAATTGTACACTCATTTAGTCCACAAGTTTACTCGCAACTCCCAAGTCAGTTTCACACTTAAGCACCAACAGAATGCAACAGGAGATTCTTTCCTTCCTATTTTTTCATGACTAGGAATTTATGAATCTCCTACTAGAATCAGAAGGAGCGTGACTGTGTCAAGAATATTGCATTGTTGTGAAACATTATTTTGCAATTTTCACGGCTTGAGATTTGAGACTTTCACTTCAGTAATGCACACCTGGCCAAAGACGTTAAAGCCAAAATGGATCCACGCACGTTCACATCCAATAAATTCATCTCATCCATTAGCACCAGCACTCATCCACACATTCCTCCCGTCCTTTCACAGACTCTTATTTATTTATGGCTCTACTTCTTAATGCATTTCAACCTCTGAATTTGCACACAGTCTTTAACAAGAATAAGAAAGTTTCATACACTTAAGTAGATTCATACTAACCGTTAAATAGAACAATATCACATGCAGGGTCAGTCATTATTCAACATTATTTTATTCGTGATTTTTTTCTTGCCAAACATCATTGGCTAAAGTCTACACAAGCCATGTCGCCAACGGGGCGAACATGTCATCGTTACAACAAGCTACACGGTAATCAAATATGTGAAATATTACACAGCCTTAAGAACCAAACCTACATCACCCAAGTTAATAGGCAGGTTTCATTCACCATGTTTCAATTTCCTATAGAATAATTATTGAAAATCAGACTCCAAGCAAATGCTCACATAAAAAGCCCACAGGAAGTATAGGTGAGAGTCTAAGAGAGAGACTCCTTAAAGATTTCTAACAAAAGAACTTCCCATACCCACCGTATAATTTCAAACGACACTTTTTACCACATTGTATGGTCACCTTTCATATTCAATTTGGTACAAAGACTTCTCACCTGAATCAAATATGCACAAGATTAGAGATAACACTTCTATTCATATTATTGAAACCCTAATAAACGACAAAACTTGAATTCACCAGTATCTGTGTTAGATCTCACTCTGTCTAACACAACAACCTCATTCAAGTCACCAGACTTATGTCGCAACAACCGTCACAGTTACGGAACGCAGAATAAAACGGATTTTTAAAAAGAATTGCCAGAATTAAAGAAACTACGATTTGATCATAAAAAGATGGAAGATACGTTTCTTTTGTGTGAATAGAACTCATGAAGGGATAACTCAAATCTAATTTCCTATGTCTTGGTTCTTATTCTAGCATTTCAATCGTCTATGATTGACTCCACTCCGCAAAACTACTTCTCTGTTCGCTGCATCTCATTACTACTTCAACTACTACTACTAATCAACTGCACTACGCCTGCCAACGTGGTAGCGAGTAGTCAGTCTTACCTAATCAAACCAAAGAGAAAAAGGTATTTACAACAATAACCCTTATATGCTTATTTTTATCCTTCTTGAGACATTCAATCATTCTTTGGCTTTGCTACTCTCCTTAATGACTTCTTAGACTCCACTATTAGAACTCTTCATGTCTCTTTTCCTCTCTATAGAACCTCTCATGAATGAGTCAAACAAACACATTAAGAGCTTCACCTATACACAAGTCTCTCTCAAGCAAAAGTATTAATGAATGTTCTTTTTTCTCCAGATTCCAACTCTGACGGACAAGTCTCCTTCAGCCGATGTTGACACAAGGCCGGTTTCCTGCTAGACACGGAGCTAATTTCGCTTCAACTCTGTACATACAAATCGTAGTCTTCGTCTTCTTCAAAGTCAACTTAAACAGAACAATGTGGAGTTGGATTTTTTCGCATAGAATACACTCAAATGTTTCACAAACTCAAGACACACGGGGAGAAAATGGAGAAGGCAAAAATACGCAACTCTTCAACTTCTTTTTTCGGTTTCGGTTCACTTCCATCAACCAACCAAGAATGAAGAAGAGTGAGTGCTGGGAACTGTGACGGACTGAATTATTCAACCCGGGTTCGGAGCTACAGAAAGAAAGATCGATACGGGAGCTTTACTTCTCTCAAGATATAATTGCACAACCACACACTCTACTCACACACCGAGCCATCCATCGTCCTCAACATTTGTCCCTGTCTGCCCATTTTATCCAAAAACAACAAAGCATCAGTCAGCCAAGAAAATGCAAACAAAATTGAGAATGTCATTCCTAAATTACCATCGGATTCAAATTAACCTTAACTACTGAAACCTCCGAGAAAGAAAGAAAGGGTTCTATTATTTACCCCGTTAAATTAACCTCATCGACTATATTGTCGCTTGAATGTCTCATTCATTTAATCCGGAAGGCTTATTAATTTATGTGTCTAAATGTCTCACTATCCATTCTCTGACAGTTATTCTGTTGCTTTTGGATCCGAGAATTTTAATTAACTCCCTGTGTCTCGTTTTTGTGAAACCTAGAGCTATTTTTTATTGTCTGTGATTCCAACTTTTTAATGAAAATAGAATTTTTATGCTACATGCTTCATGGTGAGTTGTTGTGTAGATATTCATACCTCAAGTTGTACCCTTTTGACTATACCTTGTACCATATTACATTGTATAAACAGGAAGTAAGCTATATTATATACGTTAAGGTAGAATCATAACTTTAAAACTCAGGATGTGACATACGCTATACATCCAACCAGTGGATGAACACGCAGTGTAGTTCGTGTGTGTAGTGGTTAGGAAGCTTATATAATAAGTACTTTCCACCGGAGCCAATACTTTCTCAACATAGCATAGCACAATCCTGTAAAATTATTTTACCATCTCCTTGTGGACAATTATTGGCAACATTAAGACTTATATTTTACCTATTTATGATTCTGTTGTACAAGTTGTGGAGATATAAGATGCATGTACAAGTTACTATACACGTTTTATTCACAAAAATTATACCAAATATATAAGTTTTTATTATTTACAAATGTGTGTACCTACAAGTCTACACGAGAAGTATGTAACTTAAGGTCAATCCAACAAAGTTTAAATATTAAAAACGAATGAAGTCATTACGTTTAACTTATCTGTGTGTTCCTGCAAAACTCATTGAAAGCATTTGCATACTTTTTCTGGTTCATAAGGACATGTTCATCATCAACCGAGGAGATGTGGACATAAATATATACATTTGCATTTTGCACCTGGGCTAAGACAGCCACGCGTGCAAATTTTTATCCTTTGCAAATTAGAATTAGTTAAAAACATTACGCAGAACACAATACATTTTCCGCTTGGATTGCTGCAAAGTATTGCGAAAGGTATTTTTAAGTTTCACTGATGAAGTAAACAACTCACAGCTTTCAAAGGATTCATAGTCCTTGTGCACTCACAAACACACAAATTGTTCCTTGTTCACACAAATCGAGACACATTCCCATTATAATTCTAGATTTACCCTTTTTTACACGCAGAGCTCTATTTTCCGGGACCATCATTAATTGTTCCTCGAAATAAATTACCTAAGATCCATAGGCCGAACTCCTTAGTACATTCTCAGTTTTTAAGACAGTTGACGGGTGCTCAAGACTCCTTAGAAAATCGTTTGAAAACCATGAAAATCGGATAAGGAGGGTATGAATTATGACCCTTGGGAGTGGGAAGACGAAATAAGGCACAAAGACTCGCAGGATTATTTCCCTTAAAAGGCTTATGCATGCCTGCCATTCTGTCGGATCATTAATTGCTCTTATATTCACTGTAATACCAAATGAATGGAACAGGTTAACAAGTTATAACGCGAGGAATCATCTTTCCCTGGTTTAATTGCGCAAGGACCAAGGGCACATAAACCTCTCTAATCCATAAGCATACACGTGAATTAACTCGGATTGTTCTCTTGAACGAATGGTGTGAAATGCAAGTCATCGTAATAATATGACGATGATGCATGAGATCTAATAAGGATGACTTCTTTGAGATAACGACAAGTACTAAAAGGGGATAAGCCACACATATATAACAGGTATCATGTTAGAAAAGTCCTGTTGTCTCCATTAAGAAGAAAAAGCCCTATGGTCCTTCGTAATAGAATGAGATAACAATTTTGCCTATAAGTGATCCCTTTTTAGTGTCTTTTGCGATTATAAGAATATCATGCGTGAAACGGGTGACAACTTTTACTCCTATGAAATTAATGATTTATGCTTAAGTCCTCTGTGAACAGTTATTAGAGAAATGACGCCAAGAAGAAGTAGCATGGGAAGAGCCTTCCAACATTTTCGATTGCTGTGTGGCAACGCTTCAACTTCACCATTAGTAGTTCACTTGCTTAGAATAATATTTTTTCAGTCACTTAGTCTGCCAAATGAACCATCGCTTCCAAAAATGATACACTCTACCTACTGTGTATCCTCAACCAAGGCAAAGACTGATGTTTAGCTACAAAAGTATTAAAATCTTTTTGCAACTTTTAATCAACATTTACTGCACAAAGTTCCCATTAATTAATTCCCAACGCCTTTCCTTCGATTAGCTAAACAGTCATTAGAAATCTCTAACTACCTAGAAAGTCGAAGAATTCTCACATGTCCCCACAAAATACATTTAAGCCTGCTACGTTACTTTACCAATCACAACATTGTTCTCTGCCAACACCTGTGGAATTTCTAATTATCCTGAGATCCTACGTATAAAACTTTAACTCTAATTCCACAACAGAAGGTACCTATTGTTGTTAAATCCCACTTGTGCAGTATGCTGCGTCACACTCACTCTCAAGGTCTGTACAATGTGTCATTCTAATTCTCCCAACATCCTACGAAATAAATATCACCATATCTTTCCTTAATATCTGAGTAAACTTCTGTGTCCATGAATCTCTCCCAAAGTTCTTTAACCATAGGGGACCCACAAATTGATAAATGATAAAGGGATTATACATCTTGTGTAAGAATTCTAATGACACGAAAAGGCAGCCGATGACTTTCTCTGTAAATGTTAGTATAATTACATGGTGCATATGTTTTGTCCAATCATCACGTTTTAAAATATTAACTTTTTTTCTCCACTAAACCAAAATCTTATCTGTGCATTGTATTAGTCTAATTTTCCAGATCGGTTACGTTTAATAAAGACCGTTCTAAGTAAAATTCTTTTCTTGAGTCGTTCTGCTTCTTAAAGCCAACTGCCAAATTTTCTCAACCGCAAATGACACGAATCAGCGTCATTTGGTGAGAAAGATTCAGAAAAATAGGTTTTGGAGAAGTTAAAAAGTCTTCAGTCTACATGTGCCTGAGGAATGGGGAACAGATGCCCATAGGTGAACCATATGGATGGACAATTGAATTTTAATTTATCGCTCATATCATAATGTCTTCATCGTCTGTAGAGATTGAGAAATCCATCATTCATTTACACCTTTATTACGTGTTTCAACGTGACAAAACTTAGTGAATTATGGATCCTTATAGACGGCTTCACATATTTTGCCTGAAGCACCGGCCTTGCTTATCAGATGGGATTACTTAAACTTTAAAGGATTCCTTTTACCCAACCTTCGTCTTTGTGAAAGGTGGATAGTTCGAACTCTGTGACACTTTCAGATAAGCGTGAATACATTATAACATGACACATGGGTAACCCTTCCCTAATACACCATAGGTTTCATATTCAAATGAGTACCTAATCGTAATCTACTTTGCAATTTTAAGAAATCTTGCCAAATCCATTCCGAATTTTAAACTTTAAAACCAATACAATAGTATAGAAAATTGACAACTACAACTAAAACTAATTTTACTGTTCCGGTTGGTCTATCACCTTTTTGAAATCGAGAACACCGTAATGGTCTATTAATAAATACTGGCATCTATGTTACAATTTTCCAAATATTTAAGAGGACTCGCTGCTCATTGATGGCTTAGTATTCTCGAGACAAGGAAACAGTTCACAGTACTAATTTTTCTCGTCTAGTAAAATACTTCATTAGATGTGTTCCACAATTGGGATTTTGTAAGGCCAGAAACTTCTAATGAATTAAGTGTAAATAAATAGAAACATATTAAACATCTTAAATATCTTGTATTTTATTTTATATCTTAATTAATGGAAAACCTCAGGATCAGAGTGAGACAGTTGAGACATGTTCATGAGACAAATGCGGAATAAATATATTTGGGACACCTGGACCGTCGAATAAATAAATATCGCATAATATAAAAATCAAGTAAACTATTTCACAATTTCATAATTTTTTTGGTACAGTGAAAGGGTATCTCCGTTTCACCCAGTTTTGACAAAGTCAAACGAAGAACAGAGACTAAGATTGATGAATGAAACGTAAAAATACGGATATCAACATCAGCACATGAACAACTGATACACATATGACACACATCTCATCTTTTCTCAAGATTTATGAATTTGTATTTGACAGCTTTGCCAAGTCGCAATATACTTGTCACAATACTTTCCATCATTACACTTGCAAATAAAGCAACTTTAAACATCTCAGGGTCTTTTTGTTTGCCACGCGTCCATGTGCTTGCGAATTCTTGGCTTTTAATGATTGCCTTTAATTCTGCAGAAATACCTAATCGTACGAAATCCCAAACGAGTCTTAATTAAAACGCCTATTAAGTCAAACGTTCCCATGTACTTTCAATTTTCAAGCATGTTAGTGACTTAATCATTCCATTCATTCACTTCCGGTACATATAAATCAAATCACCAGTTTTGCAGCTGCAAAGTGAATACTTCTAATAATTTCCAATACGTAGTAAACGGGGATACAACCGTCTGCGACAAAAACACATTGCACTCCATGTGTTTCAATCTGAACACGTTTCTCATGTAATCGTAAGACATCATCCCAAATATGTATGTAACTGACAACAAATTAATTCAATGCATTATATGAATTCTATTATTATGGAAAATCATTGTATATTTTGCATTTTTAACCTTTTATTTCCTTATGAAACCTCCAAAACATCACACACACACTTGTCAAATTGATCTTTATGAATATCAAATTAAACTCAGCTCCAAGGGGGCCATCTTGGCCGCATTGTTCCAAACGTGAACAAATGTAGGTTCTTCCTAACACTACCAACTACAGATGACATTTGACATATCTATGTATTTCCATTGTAATCCTGCATAATGTCCTCAGCACCAGGCGTAGAACTGGCTTCCAGGTAGTTAAAAATCAAGCCTCCTAAGGCTTCCTCTTATGTCCCTCACGTACACCTTTGTGAATCCACGTGCACGTCAATGTGAACATATGAGTCATAAGCTCACAAACGCATATTCAACTATCCAACATCTCTTCAATGTGACTCAGTCACTCGATTAAACCCAACTACTAATCCTTGTATTAATGTCTCCATTTTCTGAATCACCGGATTGTCATCCCACAGAGAAAAGAGATGCAACATGCAACCAGTCACTCTTCGTCATCAGTCCATCAATCCAGAGAGTCAAATGTGTTACAATTGACGAAATATTTTATTCAATGTAACTGACGACCCAGTTGACAACGATCATTGATCAACCGTGATAATAATGATTATTCGACTCAATAAATGCAACCAGGCCATTTTATTTAAGCTTTTGCTCTGCGGGAAATAACTTAATCCTTTCCTTGTTCCAACTGAATGCTTCAATCCATGGGATTTTTATTTTGAAAAGTCGTGTCTCTTGGTACATCTCTCGCTCAAACATTTTAAACTCCACACTTTTTACTATCCTCGGGATGATAACTAGAGCTCTTTCGTTACAAAACCATTTCCGAATTCTAAGAAACATTTACCTTCAGACAGGGAATATAGTTTTTCTAAAATCCGTGTGTTCTTCACAAAACTATGTTCCGCATGGAAGTCACACTACTATAGTCTGTTAGATTCACCAGTTACTTTTGTGAGAACAATGCTACACACCTGAAAAACCCTTGAAAATTCACACTAGAGCGACCAAAGCATCTCATTCATAAGAGTATGACGAGTCAAATACCAAAAAGTCTCATCAATTCATATTTTTTGTACGCGTTGATGATGCACACCTGCATCGCCATTTCGAGCAGAGGAAGTTGTCACTACGATTGCTATTTCTAGCGTGAAATCCGAACAAATATTCTGATAGCTTGACACTCAAAATCTCCGTCTGTATTTTGTCTCTGACTTCAGACACATAGGCAACAGGATGCAGATATTTCAGATAAGACAACGAATAAAACACACACTCACACATCTATATCTCTGTGCAAATCAAACCTACTTTTGAATTCAAGTTCGTTATTCCATAAAAACCTCGGAATAAATTGCAAACTAAAAACACACAAACACCATTCGAGTTCTCATAATAAAAGTGATTGATTTCTCTCATTCAATTCCAAGTAGCCTTAAAATTTAAAGCATCCAAATAAACTTCCTGTGGAATTCTTTATTATTTCCAGATTCCAGTGAGATGAGAGGTACTTTTTAAAGATAGTTTGTTACATATTTCTCCTTAGCATTCATACACACGCAGGTTAGGTGCATGTGATCATCCCGACAGAGTCAAAAGTAAGAAACACTCTTAGTAGTGTGAATGAGGATGCCATGAAGTGTATTTTTCTATTTGCACAGATGGGCTGAGAAACCGGAAGAAAAGATAACAAGGAGTGGTGAACACATACTGAAGACAAAAATACGTGATCCGTGTTTGCTCCAACCCTTTCTTTGTAAGATAATGAAAGCCGTCATAAAAGTCTACAAATAGTCTTGTAGATATCCTCTCGTCAAGTCAACACATACTTACTTTTTACGCGATCAGCCACCTGCAAAAATAAAGATTAAGGTGATTACCAACCACAGTATTTAAATACAATCCTTGTCATTCTTTACGAAAGATATAAAACTTGGACGAGACTCACATTAGATGTTGCTCCGTAATCCTCTGTAATTTACGAGTCAGATTTGACTCAATCTTATCCATAATAAGCTTTGCCACACACTCCTCTCTATTTGTACTAAATGTAAATCAACGTGATAGTCAACATATTATAGACTCCTTAAAACACACAAACATGAGCAACCCTTTTGAAACGCACCATAGCATTACTTAATGTGGGATGATTTATTCCAAAACCTCTTCTAAAAACCTCATTTATGTGTCGACAAAGATCTTTTCCAATCGCCGATACGCTCTCCACGAACCGAAGACAAACACTTCAAAGTTTGTTTTTCTCAGCGTACACCAATGAAAGAATAAATTGTCTGAAGAATTGATTTAAAGTAGCTTGAAGGTTACCAGATCGTTACAAACAATATTTTGTAGGTGAAATAAGCTAATCCGGTTTCAAATTTTTCTTACATTTACATACGCGGACTTTGGACGCTTTGGACTACATCTCTGTGCTTTGGACTCTACAAGAATCCCTTACGCATCTCCGCATAATCTAAAATCCAAGGAATGATCGATCGGAAGGATGTGCAACGTTCAAGAGATGCGTATCAATCACCCTTATGCATGTTAAACTAAAAGCAATAAATGTCAGAGAGTCAGATGAGCAGGGTGAGATCATGAATCAGACGAGAGATGCACTTGCCAGAGAAAGTCCAATAATTCTCTATAAAACATGTCAAATAAAAAGCCTCCAACAAGGATAATAATACTCGAAGAATACGCAGGCAGGATGAACACAAGGGATGGTCGTTTCTCGTGGTGGAGGGGAGAAAGTAAATGAAATGAAAATCCTGACAACCCGAGTGCAATTATTCTCCCCATGTATGCATGTGCATCATCACTTTCATCAGTCTGACTTCTTCCTCTTTGACTCTCTTTCCCTCTGCACAGATTACTTTGTATTCATTGACTTACCCCCATACACACTACACAGCTATTTTTGTACATGAAATAGCACTCTTCGTCATCAGCCTTGTCAAGCCAAATGGTTTGCAGGAGGTGGAAAGTACGAATGTTCCGAATACCTTAAGCCCAACAACTGCCCTGCCTGTGTGCTTCTCCTGCTTCAACTTAATAATATTGAGATACCACATTCCCTTTACTTTCATACAAACGCACTATTCCAAGGGTAATTTCACGAGGAATCTTTAATCTAAATTTCTAAGGCTGTTTTCACTCGAAGCGGGGAAATAAGAGCAGATGCAGCATTAAGTTACACATCCATTGATTAGATTCCTTCTTCTATGGACTTTTAATT
Organism: Isotomurus graminis; assembly: GCA_034696565.1. NCBI lineage: Eukaryota > Metazoa > Arthropoda > Collembola > Entomobryomorpha > Isotomidae > Isotomurus > Isotomurus graminis. The sequence continues at coordinate 18,847 of JAQGAB010001060.1, forward strand.
TAAGCTGTGATAAGCTTAGTTGAGCCCTTTTGCAATTTCTCATTTAAGAAATGAGGGATTCAACTATATTCGAAGGATTTAGAACAAATCCTCATAACTAACTGTGGAACAGAGCAATTTACTTTACAATTCAAAACCGAAATGAATAAAAGTCATTTTGCGACTGTAAGATGTAGAGAATAATGGGCCAGAGACCCTATTCTCTCATTAGGGAAATATTAGTTATGCAGGTTCAACCTGCATAACAA
>JAQGAB010001061.1:0-19091 GCA_034696565.1 Isotomurus graminis
TTTATTTCCGTGTTTAGCTTATTTAGTTCACAAAGACTAGTCTTCCATAAGTAACACGTTTCTCATGATGTTAATTGCGAAAGATACAATTTTAAGAATTATTAAATATAAAACCAGGTAAATAAGTTTCAAATACAGATGTAACAGTTGTAAGAATATTTATTTATTAATAGGCTTCATGGAACGTAGCATCAACAGATTGCAAACGCAGGTTCGGCAGGTATGGCAACAAGGCTGGACTTTTATCGTTTAGCTCATCAGACGAACTTAATCATATTGTAAAGATGCTGACTAACCGGTTTCCAGGACGTAAGTTTGAATTGTCCAGTAGTTTTTGCTCACACGTATATTAAGTATAACTAACAATACGTAATTATCCGTTATATTTCCGCAATTAGTCACTGGACTAGTGGAATCTATGTTAAATCTCGGGGCAAATGGATTTGGGCAACCACCAGGGAAGACGTGCCCTCGTGGGTCCCATGGAAAGTAGGAGCTCCTCCCAATCATACTGATTCCAATATTCAATTAGTACTATCCGTTCACAATGAATTAGATTTTGTCGTGGAAGCTGAGACGGAAAATTCTGTTAGAAGATAGATATGCAAAGTAAACTAGCTATTTTTGCACGTCATCATTTGTCCTTCAAATGTACGAATTAAATGTTTAATTTTTGCAGAGACAGTCATTTGTTTCACCAAAGATAACCAGTCCAACAAACGCTACCGTGCCTGTTGTTCCTTGCTACAAAACGCTAGATCTAGAACTTGTGCTAGACAGATCCGGTTCTGTGGGGCGTGATCATTTTCGATTAGCTCTTGAATACATAGCCAACTTGACGACTGCATTTACGGTCCACAATCAGTCAAGGCTTGGATACATCACGTTCAACGATACCGTCACGAGACACATTCCCTTAAATAATGCATTAAGCCCTGAACAGATCATTCAGGCTATCCTGGCAACAAAATATACCAAAGGGGCCACCTACACCCATTTGGCAATCGACAATGCTGTTGCATCGCTGGAGGCTAATAAAAGACCATCTACTTCTCAGGCAATGGTCGTTGTAACAGATGGAGTGTCAATCTACGCTCACCTGACAGCAGCATCCGCATTGCGAGCGAAGAGATTGTCTATCGAAATGTATTGTGTAGGAATCTCAGCACCATTAAATGAAACGGAGCTGCTTATACTTGGAGGAAATGTTCCAGGAAACGTGTTTCATGCGTACCATTGGGATGACTTAATTCCTCTCCTTACCGAAACAAGTGAACATTTCTGCCCAAAATATAAACACATTCTGACGTGGAAACCTAAAAGTTTGATGTTTCACACTATTGGAGTTAAAGAATATGGAAAATAAATTTGGTTAAACCTTATGAGTATTGATTCCCTAATTCCGCTTATTTGGTTGAAATATTGCTTTGTATTAAGTTATATAAGGTTTTGAATTACTGAATTGACTTATGTTAATTTAATTGTTCTTTTTTAAATAACCCTGCCAGGATTTCTCATCATATGATCAGGTCTAAGTGAGACATTAATGATTAAGTCAATAATATTGAATATTTTTATTGCATATGATACGGAATTCCCTTTAAATTGTACAAAGTGTAACCCCGTAGTAAAAACTAATTAAGGTTCCTTGATTGATGACTAAAATCTTAAGCATTCGATTAATCAAATGTTTTAGTCGTATCCAATTTCAATGTCAATTTTCCATACGTGGCACCGTTTTTACGGTGTGGTTACTATAATTATTGGGTGATTATGATGGTTGGCGAGTTCTAGGGTATTTTTCAACTACCCATGTTAAAAATTAGAATTTTTTATAAGCGGCACGCATTTCTGTATGGGGAGTTCTCATTGCAATCTTCTGTTTCTAACATGAGAGAGGATGGGACTTTTTCTCCTCCTCCACTGCTCGCACTCTTGCATCTCCTCCCTCTCCAGCAGTTGCTACGTCGCGCGTTCACACCTAGTTTATTCAGCGAAAAGTGCATATGGGCAGCTAATTTGCCTTAAAAACTTTAAGTTGGCTACCCATATGCACGGTTGGAACAAAAGAAACCCATTCCCAGGAACCTGACTCGAGGATCTTCATTGTTAGCAATTGTTAATCCGCTATTCGCGATTTCTCACGGTTACTAAACACTCACCATATAATACTTAATATATTTCTTCACCCGATAGTAAGTTAATCAAATACAAACTTATATCCCATGTCATACTGAAGGCACTTAAAAAATTATTTTATTCCAAATTATTATTTAAGACCACCACTGATTTTATTGTCTGCACTTTTTCTTGCGATGTGTTTAATAGAACTGCGTTTAATGCATTTACTCAAACCCCTTAGATTATTGACGCTACCGGAAATAAAAAATCTGGCTTTAAGTTTAGTGGAACACTGCTATGAAACAGTGTGATGATCTGGCAAGCAAATTAAATTCTTGATTGTCACAAGCAGCTTCAGAAACCTGGAATGCACGTTTATTGGATTTAAGCATATTAATGATTATTTGTTCTTAATAGAAAGATTAAGCCTGGGAAAAAAAATTCCTCAACCTGTCCCTAATGACGTCCGAAATATATATTAGTGTATTTCTCAACTATATGCTATTCAATTATAAACTGCTAAAAGTGGATCATACAATATGTGTAATTTAAAATTCTGTACAAATCTAATCACAAAGAGTTTTATTCAACCCATCATTAAGCAGCGAAAATATAACATTCAGTATCAAAGCAGATTTTAAAATCTCATGTCTGCAAACCACCATAAGTTTCAAAAGACCTTACATAATGAGATTACGGCGGGTCAACTAAAAAATATGAGTCTTTGTGGATGCAGATTGACGTTAAGGCCAGAAGTTTGTTGCATAAAAGTGCGTTCACTTTTCTGCACTTACTTTCATATGTGACGTATTAATCGTAGTAATTTATTTTTGTGTTTGGTTAGAAACTAATGAATTTTAAGGGAGAACGTTCTCTTCAGGTTGAAATGACAAGTGCGTTTAATAAATTGCTTTATGTATTAGTTGGTCAAACCTTCTGACCAAAGAATATTCTTGACTCTTTGTTCATCTAATCTATGCAAGACAGATACACATTTACAACAATACTATTCCCCCGAGGAGTTGTAATCATTTGTTAATGAGCTATTTTAATGAACAGATGTATAGAATAATATAAGATTATAGAAAAATGTCGTTCTTACGTAGGCAATTAGTTTTATGGCGTTTTCATGGTCTATCGCAGCGTACAAATGACAATATGAATTACTATTAAACTTAACACACAATAAAATGTCATATAAACGGTTTGTAACATTCCATATATTGTTTGCACGTATTTTATGATCTATTAAGTTGGTTAAAATGTTCAAGTAATCGTAAACACAGCAACAAAATTTTTTTATTACAAAGACTTTTAAACATTTCTATCAATTCAAAGCGCATAAGATGGAACCTACTACATATTTGTGTATGAAAAGATGCATTTACAGTTTGACGTTTTATCACCTGGTTTGTATGGGATGAACCTACCTGCAAGGTAAGGCTTCATTGAGGTCAAAATTCTCTAAGGAATCTTCAAATTATATTTCACACCGCCATTGAGGGCAACCAAAGCCCCTCAAAATTCTATCACCCTTCTGTCGAATATTTAATGCTTAATTATGTCATGCACTAGAGCAAGGAGAGCACTCAATTGATAAATAAATAGAATCTCCTTGCGTATTAAGGTAAAGCCAATACTTGCGCTCTTATGCTATAAACAGACACATAGATTACCTCTAATTATATCGTAAGTAGTTAAGCCTACCAAGGCTTCATTCGCTATCATCTAAGATGTGCATACGAAGCGCTGAAGGCCTTTATCGTTTCGTTCATCAAAGCATCTCAATGTTTTATTGGATCGACGGAGCAAAAGCAGAGCTTCACTGAATATACTGTGGGCAATAAGTGGTAGAGATTCTACTAGAAACCAAATGCTATGGTCCACTCCATATGCTTCAGTTTAAGACAGCGTGTTTTTGGAGAGTGTTGAGAAAGTGCGGAAGAACATTTTGATGCATGAAGGAAGGCCACATGGGTTGTTAATCTCACATCAAACACTAATAATTGCTGATTTTTAATACACGACACAAAGCACAATACAGAGGACATGAAAACTTTACTAAACTTTACTACTGACCTCGGTCTCAATTCAATTGTAACGCAAAGTCAATGCAGACCGCGTCACTCCAAGCACAGTATAAAATAATCTCGCTCTCCATAGCAATTCACCAATTACATCGAGACTTAGTTGTACGACGGAATATTTGGTTTCAAATTGAACATGCTGCTTAGCAACCAACCGTGCCTATCAGTTGTACTGGTAGCTCTGCTTAGCGTTGCGCCCTGTTTCGGAGAGGAAAGTAACGACTTGGAAGGTAGGAAAGATATTTAGGTTTACGCATACAAAATCTAATTGTGATTTTTAACAGTTCCAGGATTTCAATATCTCGGATCTTACAGATTCATGAGACATCTAAGAGCGTTTTCGAAGTCAGACTTCTATCACTACTATGTGTCACTAGGATCGGTGAATCCACTTAACACGTAAACAATGATTTTTTTCTTATGAATATTTTTGTTTATAGGCTTCATGGCCCGTAGCAAACACAGATTGCAAAGCCAGGTTCAGCAAGGATGGCAACGAGGCTGGACTTTTATGGTTCAGCTCATCAGACGAACTTGAACATGTTGCAGAGATGATCACAAATCGGTTTCCAGGACGTAAGTGTCAATTGTCCAGTAGTTTTGGCTCACAAGAGTATTAAGTATGACTAATTTTACGTAAATTATTCTTTAATTTCAGCAACTGGTCACTGGACTGGTGGAATCTATTCTCTCAGGGCGCGTGGATTTGGGCAGCCAATAAGGAAGACGTCCCCTCGTGGGTCGGATGGAAAGGAGGAGCTCCTCCCACTGATGCTGATTCCAGTAGTCGCTTAGTACTAACCGTTCACAATGAATTAGAATTTGAGGTGGAAGCTGAGTCGGAAAATGCTGTTATGCGATACATATGCAAAGTAAGCTACCTACTTTTCCCACGGGATCATTTATCTTTCAATTGTACGAATTAAATTTCTCAATTTTGCAGAGAGAGTCTGCTGCAAAACCGAACACCAATCAAAAACCTGTGCCGGTTGTTCCTTGTAACAAGACGCTTGATCTGGAACTTGTCCTCGACAGCTCCGGCTCTGTTAAACTTCCTAATTTTCAAGTATCTCTTGAATATGTCGCCAACTTGACGGCTGCATTCACAGTCAACAATAACTCACGGATTGGATTCATCACCTTCGCCAGTTCTGTCACGAGACACATTCCTTTAACTAGTGGATTAAGCCCTGAAGTAATTATGCAGACTATCCGGGGAACATATTACGGCGGTGGGCGCACCTTCACCAACTTGGCGATTGACAATGCTGCGGCATCTCTCGAGGCTAATAAAAGACCAAATATTCCTCGGGCAATGGTCATAATAACAGATGGAGCGTCAACCGACCCTACACGTACAATGGAAGCGGCAATGAGAGCAAAGAACTTGGGCATCGACATGTATTGTGTGGGAATCTCAAGATCCTTAAATGAAGGAGAGTTGCTTCTACTAGCAGGAAATGTCCAAGCAAACGTGTTTCATGCGTACAATTGGGATGACTTGATTCCTCTCCTTACCAAAACAAGTGCCCATTTCTGTCCAAAATAAAAACACAACCTGACGTGTAAACTTAAAAGTTTCATGCTTCACACTGTCCCACTTACAAAATATGGAAAATAAATTTGATTTAACCTGATGATCATTCATTCTCTTATTCCGCTTATTTGGTTGAAAAATCGTTTGGTATCTTGTTTAACACGGTTGGAGACCTTTATCGTTTCGGTCATCAAAGCATTTTAAAGTTTTATGGGATCGAAGGAGCAAAAGCAGAGCTTCACCGAATGTACTATGGGACACACTTGTTGCAGATTCTACTGGAAACCAAATGCATGGGTCCAATCCAAGTTCTTTAGTTTAAGACAGCGTGTTTTCGGGGAGAGTTGCGCAAGTACAGAAGTAGTGTTTGATGTACGAAATCAGGCGATATCATTTATTAAATTCACATGGAGCATTATTGAGTTTTTGTTTATATTCTAATGGGTGCTCCTCTCCAGCGCACGTCATAGTCATAACCACCACTCACATATGTACTTAGCCTAGTTAATTCTCTAATAAAGTAATCACTCACAGGTTGTCAACCTTTCCGGTCATCATCAACTCCTCCTTAACATCCTACCCATCATCTCATCCATTGCACACACACACCAGTAGTCACGCTTAGGTCCACGTCAGTGGGCAACGTGAGAAACACCCTCAAAGCTAAAAGTGAGTACCTCTACGCTACCTCTCCCCTGAAGACCAAGTCAGCTTGCCCGTAGTCTTCACAATAATACACAGCACAATACATCTGAAATTAAAACGTTCGTAAACTACTAACCTCGATGTCAATTCAATAGTGAAGTGAAATCAGTGAAGACCACGCAACTTCAAACACAGTCAATTTTAAATTAACTTCTCCCTAGCAATCCACGAATGGTATCGAGATTTGGTTGTACAACGGAATATTTAGTTTCAAATTGAAAATGCGTTTTAGAAGCCCATCGTGCCTGACAGTTGTACTGGTAGCTCTGCATCAAAATATACTAAAGGGGGCACCTACACACACTTGGCAATTGACGATGCTGTGGCTTCGCTCGAGGCTAATAAAAGACCGTCGAGTATCAGACGACCCTAATCTTACAGCAGCATCCGCATTGAGAGCACAGAAATTGTCTATCGACATGTATTGTGTGGGAATCTAAGCACTATTAAATGAAGCAGAGTTGCTTCTACTTGCAGGAAATGTTCAAGCAAACGTGTTTCATGCGTACAATTGGGATGACTTGATTCCTCTCCTTACCGAAACAAGTGAACATGTTTGTCCAAAATAAAAACACAACCTGACGTGTAAACCTAAAAGTTTCGTTTCACACTATTTCAATTACAGAATATGGAAAATAAATTTGGTTTAACCTGAGGATCATCCATTCGCTTCCAATTAGTCCGTTTATTCGTTTGAAATATTGTTTGGTAGTAATTTATATAAGGTTTTGAATCACTGAACGGACTTACATTAACTTAATTCGGCTTTGACCTTAAACTAGAAAAGCGATTATAAATGTGTTCGCAAACCTATGTTACTTTTACTTTGTTAAGTTGCTCACTCTGTTCGCTTAAGTGGCAAAGAAATGTCCAAATTATGGGCTTGATTATGAACGAGGCTTCACCACTTTCCAATACTTTCAGGCTAGAAAGATATTTATATTTTGAGATGCTTTGGTATTTGTGTCAAAGGTCGAAATAGATGCAGCAGGGGGCTGTCCATAAACCTCGAGGCTGACCAGGGGGAGAAGGGGGGTCCCTGAAATGCCACGTAACTATCTTACAAACGTTAGTTTTTACCATAAGACTAACGTTGAAGGGTGCTACGATAGGTGGTGAGGGGTGGGGGTACAAATTCAAAAATTTTCGAATCTTTTCTTGCACGAACACGTGTTAACTGCTGCTCTTCATCTTATGGGCCTCGAGTGAAGAAAATCGTTTTAAAAGCATTTTGATTAAATAATTCATGTGCTATGTATATAGTTACATGAACACTCTAAGTTTATACTATACATCAAATGTTCTAGATGAAATTTGGTTCTGAAACTTGCCCGTCTTGAGCTGAAGAGAACTTGAGTTTGTTTCAATTGAGTACTCTCCTCTGCTTTAACGCGTGAGAAAATTAATCATTAAATATTCAATAGAATGGTGATCGAATTTTTCAGGATTTTGTTGCCCCGTGAAATAGAATTTGAAGATTTCTCAGAGAATTGAGGCAGGCTACCAAATTCAGTAGTTGGTGTGTATACTTCATTTATTGTTAGTGATATAGGCAAAAGACTGCGACGATTTACCTGGAAGCCGAATATAAATTCACACTCCTTTGATTGCTCATGCCGTTGAGATGTTTTGTGCAAAATTGTAACATCTCCCAGTTAAGGGGGATTGGAAGGAGTCACGATAGCATGTGGAAAGGGATGGAGAATTCACTGGCAAATCTCAAGGGTCACACCGATCTTTTCGATGCAGAAATTCTTCAACTAATAAGAATTCAATGACAATACCGAATTAAACAATCCCAATAAGTACATTCCCATATTCAACTATTAATCCTCTTCCTCTATTCGACCCGGTGGCTTTAGAAGCTGCCAAATTAATCTTACGAGCCCCACCTAACTGGCCACTGCTAAGGATCTTACTCACCTGTTCTTTCTCAAGTGGCTTTTCTAATTCAATAGTTCATTCAAAACTGTGTTTCACGCTGTTGTTCACGCTAATATCAATTGATCTCTTACACTTATTCAGCACAAACATGAACAATAAACGTCTCAGGAGATTCCTTAATCAATCCGACACAATACCTTTTGTTATTGATTTCTATTGTATAATAATAATAATAATAATAATAATAATAATACTTATTGTCATTTGTACGCTCGGATAGACCAAGAAAATCCCATTCAACTAATTGCATACTAAAGTACCACATTTTTGTATAATCTTATATTATTCTATGCATCTGTTCATCAATATATTTCATTAACAAATGAATACAAATCCTCGGAAGAGTATTGTAAATGTGTATCTGTCTTGCATAGATTGGATGAACAAAATGTCAAGAATATTTTTGTCAGGCAGTTTGACAAACCAATAGATAAAGCAATTTATTAAACGCGCTTGTCAATTCATAACAACCTGAAGAGAACTTTCTCTCTTAAAATTCATTAGTTTCTAAGCAAACACTTAATAAATTAATCCAACCAAGTTTTCACATACGAAGGTAAGTGCAGAAGGGTGAAAGCACTCTTTTGGAACAAACGTCTGGCCTTAATGTTAATCTGCATCCACTAAGACTCATCTTTTTGCAGTTGACCCTGCCGTTATCTCATTATGTGGGATCGTTTGAATTTAACAACAACGGTGGTTTCCAGACAAGAGATTTTGCAATCTGCTTTGTAACTGAATGTTATATTAAATGATGGATTGAATAAAGCTCTTAGTGATTATGATTTGTAAAGAATCTTAAGTTACAAATTTGTTCTTGTATGATCCGCTTTTAGTAATTTATAAGTGAATAGCATTTAATTGAAAAATACACTAATATGTATTTCAAACGTCAAAAAGGACAGGTTGACGATGTTTTGTCCTCAGATTTAAGCTTTCTATTAAGAAACCCTAACGATCAATATACTCAAATCAAATAAAATGGACTTCTAAATTGCTAAAAGTGGTGGTAAAATTCGAAAATTCATATACCAAATCTTCAACCTATTTGAGAGCAGTTTCATCCAAATTTAAAGCCAGATTCTTGCTTTCCGATAGCGTCAATAATCCAGGATGTTTGAATAAATTCATTTATCGCATTTCTAATAGAGTAAAATATATTACAAGAAAATGTTTGTGGAATTGTTAAGTAGGAATATATATATATACCTTAAATCAAAAGGAGTACTCATTAAACCGACTGAAACTTTGGAATAAACTATTTTTAAGTGACATCAGAATAGCATATTAAGTTTATATTTGCAATAGGTGAACATACTTTTGTGTGAAGAAATATCTTAAGTATTCTACAGTGAGTGTTTGGTAACCGTGAGAAATCGCGAATTGCGGATTTACAATTGTGTGTTAAAAATAAGTGCGTTCACTCGTCTTTCAGCTCGTAGTTTATTAGTTTCTGTAAATGTCCGCAATAACGTGTTTCGTGACTTCATAACATTGTTCTCATCTGTAAATGTATTCGTTGAAAATTAAATTGCTTTCTATTCGTTGCGTAATGGTTTTAGAGTGTACACCTAGATTGGATGAACCAAAAGTCACGAATTATCTTTGTCAGGCTTATAGACAAAACAACACAAAGCAATTCATTAAACTCGCCCGTCATGACCTGATGAGAACTTTTTACGAATTCATTAGTTTCTAAGCACTCAATAATAATAAATTAAAACAACCAACAAGTCGCTGATGGAACTAAATATTCCATTAAAACTCGTCGTATAGTTGATTACTTTAAGTATAAAACGCGCAATAACTTATTGCGTGATACAATAACTTTCATCCATTTATGTATTCGTTGAAAATTAAAGTGCTCGTCTTCATACCAAAATCCTATTAGAGCAAATACACTTTAATAATTATTTTGTAACTCTTGCTCAATGAAACGTAAAGCAGCTATTTGTTTGGAGACTTGAAAACAAGTCTTGGATTAGTTGACGGCAAAATTGTTAAGGGATTTAATTGTTATAAAAGCAAACCTTATAACAAATATTACCGACGCAAGCCAATACTTTTAACTCCGCTCGAAATCTTAGCTTATTAAAAACATCATGAACTTACTCTTAAGTATACAAGCAGGTGTCACTTTAATTTTGCAACGCATAACGTCTTAACAAACTTTTGTTTCAGGTCCAAACCCTCAAGAGTTTGATAGACAGCTTTAGGCAGGTTGTGTTGATAGACTAGACTTGTATTTCCACTTGGCAACCAACTCGAGACTAAGCTTGTGGATGTTTCTAGATGTCTTGGAAATGAAATTTATAAATACCCAGCGATACAGAACAATGGAGAAAAAGAATAATAGGCAAAGGGATACTCCCGTAGAGGCAGATGGAAATGTAGGATCCGGAAATCAATAAGAATATTCATCCTGACATAAAGACTGTGGCGACTACATCACTTTGTTGAATAAACAAAAGAATGCGTGGTATCGTCTCCAGATACGAATATTCCGTAATGTAAAGCGACTGACAGCGTTTTGAGCTCATAGGTAATTAGTTTCAAGAGGCATAAAAATATTATAGGGGACCACGGACGTAGAATAATATGGACTGGGTTCTTCCTATGCCTACAATGCTTAAGGAATGTCTTCGCATGTGTTTGAACGTACGATGGCACCGCCAAAAAGTACGATGGCAAAATGTTAAAGTGAATGGGTGAGACGGGGAGACATAGAGCAAATCTAGTAGCACAAACTCCCGCATAATGGCTTATACGAGGCATGGCGCTGCTCGATCATCGGACAGCAATTTCCCTAACTCCGCATTCCATTCTATTTAATTCCGTGTAGGGGACTTACTTGATAGCGTGCTGGACATATCGACGGAGTGTGATTTGGAAGTAGTAGCTTCCCGTAATGTTTGCTGTACCTGCGGCTCCACTGAGGAAAAGTATGAAGAGAGCATCCACTATTCCTAGTCCCATCATTGTTAAGTAAATTACAAACTGGGAGTTTTGTACTTCTTGAGGTTCTTGTAGGATTCCCTTGTTGTCGCAGGGAAATACCATTGAGGCCAAAGTAAGTGGTAAGCAGGGATACGTAAGATTCGCGGCGAAGAATGCTGCAGGAATGCGATGCCTGGTGCACCCGACACCAAGAATATTGGCCATATTGCGTCTTCTCCTTTGAGTCTAAAGATCATGTCCAGTTCTGGAAGGAAACTCAAACTGGAAAGATGAATTAGGTGGCATTTAACTGATTACTTGGTTCTTCGGAGATTACAAGTGTTTGCAACGCGTGGCTTTTGTTGAAAAGCAACGCTGTAAGAGAAGCTTTTCTGGTGTACTCGACCTTGGTCACAATACAAGTGAAAAGTATTATGAGCCAGGCAGCGTCAACAAAAGCAGTAGAGTAGTTATCTTGTTGCGAACGTAAGACAACACGGGCAGTGTGGATGGCAACTAAGAGAATACACATCCCAAGGTAGCTAAAGTACAGCAAACGTCTCGTTAAAGTGCACGTAGTCACAAATAGCTTCTGCTTTTTGTCATAGAATAATAGAAACTGAAGGGGATTCATAAATATTCCAGATAACCAGATGTGCGTCTCATGCGAGAGAAGGAATAGTTTTTGATTGAACGTCAGCAGGGAATATTTTACAATAAGTACCCGTAGGTAGTTCATTGTTAAGTTTGAAATTTGTTAAGCTTGGAGTTTCCAAAGACAGAGGCAAAGACACATTGAACGTTCGACTTTATTAAAGTGTGGAATGCGTCGGATTTAATCTGAGATCACGGATGTATGTAAATATAACTGACATTCTACATTTCCCTTCTAACAAAACGACGGACTGAATATTATTTACACCTCTGAAGTGATTGTGATAAATAAATCAAGTTAAGATAAGTTAAGTTTAGCCTACACTTTAACCTAAAGTGTAGGTTAAAGTGCAATCGAGTTTTGGACTGTGAATTAACATGTCCTGTAATTAAAATGTTATCATTCCGGAAAGTTGGAAGGTTAATTAAGCTTTCTTGTGTGGAATAGTGGCTTGTGAATGCTCACGGAAGTTTGATTGATTGAACACTTTAATAAACGAAAATGGTTAATTCCTGTGATAAGGAATGAGGATTTTATTTAAGGAACTGCGTGGCTGAATTAGAATTTTAAGGACGTGGATTTTAATTACTGAGTTTATGTTTGATGGATACCAAAACCACGCTTCCTGGTTGCTAAATCGTATATCTCCAGAATGACAAAGGATACAGATCACTCCGTCACTTCTTATAGCGTATGGCACAGCTAGACGTCACTTGGACTAACGAGAGATTACCTGTAATTAAAGCTGAACAGTCAAGTCCACTTCATCTGCGACCTTCAGAGGAGTCCACGATGAACCTCATTCGAAGGAATCACAACTCCCTACGATCTCCCTTGTTGGAGACTTTGGAATAGGCGAATGTCACTGAAGCATCTCAACGCTGCGAGGGATTGAAAGAGTCCGAAGTTAATTGCATCGGGCCTTCTAGGTGTTTTAATTGCTTTATTTACTGGCTACATTACCTAAACTGGTTTTTTGGTTAAGCTAGATAACTGGATACCACATCTTGCTCCGGTCCGCGTTCTGTTGAAGGAAGTGATACTGGAGACTCAGTGACGTCACCCAACACGACCAACACCACCAGTCCAGCCTTAACTAACCTCCGAGCCCTTAACGTGTGCAGAAGTAACATGGCGATGTCTTAAGCACACAGCTTTTCATTGTGACGGAGATTATGTAAGAGATCCTATAGGATTTAAGTCTTAATGAGTCCCACGGGGCTCATTCAACCTCTTCTTCATTGACATGTTTGAATTAATGCCAGTTAGTTTGTTACTTAATCTCAGTATGAAGATGATACAAGTTAGGGTAGGATTCTTGAGGTTTTAAGGCTACAGGTGATTGACTGTGGGTGAGGGGGTTCGGAATCCAACCTTATCAACATCTACTATGAATAAAAGAGTGACATGGGTTGTTCTTATTTCTCTGCTGATTCAATTCACTGACAATACTTAATTCAAAATTTACTCAATATTAGACCTAATTAACTCTGTCCCTCTTTTCGACGCAGTAGCTCCAGAAGCAGCCAAGTTAATCTTACGAGCATTCCCCCTTAATCACTCTGGACAATTGAAACCTACAATTTAGTTCCCTTTAACTCCGTCAAATGCAACGCGGAAAATGAAACTTGTAACCTAGCCACTTCGTCCTGAGCATCCGGTGGCCTCACTAATTCAATCAGTTCACTCACAAATCTTTCACGCTGTTCCTCACACGTGTAATTAATTCGCAAAGTCTGAATAAAACTAAGTCGACTCTTCTGCAGACTCTGGTGCCTCAATTTCAGTCGTAAGCTTAATTTAATTACACTATAATGTGGAATGGCAGATTAGATTAATTATGCAACTAAGATCGAACTGCTCTAAATAATTACAACCTCTAATCCAAATGAAATAGAACATTGCTTCAATGTTCTCTTTAATTGTCATAGATATCAATAACTAATACGAAAATTCTTACATGATTATGAACTACCTGAACATATCCAGGATTATATAAACATTTTCTCCCATATAACAGTTAACAAATTTTCTCATTTGTTAAATGCATACTGAAGACCAGAAATCTGAAAAAACCTACACCAAGCAGCCTCTTTAAGCCCAGGTAACTGAAGACCTCATACACACAAATAAGCATACATATGCCAATGCTGTCGTTAGCGACGCGAATTTTGGTACCTTTAAGCCCCATTTATGCACTCTGCTGCAACGATTTCGAACTTTTATACACATACCAAAGTTGCTTTAAATTACTAATTCTTGCGATTGTGAAAAAATTAGAGAGGAGCCATGCTTAGGTTGGCCTCAGCTGTCATTAGCGTTTGCTGTTTTGATTCGTTTCGGTGACCCCCACGGGTCACCCAACACTCCAATCGACACCACATTTTGGGCGGGAGGTCTGGAGCGCTTTATTAACGTCGTTACTAAATTTGGTTACGATCGTTCCGGTGGGTCTTGAGTTGAATTGCGATCGGACAGACACGGATAGCGTCCCATCACGTATGCTCATATATGCACCAGTTACCTGGGCAAAAACAGTGTAACCAAGATGTAAACATTTTAATATAGTTGCTCATATATGATTGTGTAGGCAAATAATGGCCATAGCGATCCAAGTGAAATAAGTCATTATTGCAGGGCATTACAACAAACGTGTAGTTCCTTACTATTAGAAATACCAATAGTAACCACAAACGTTTTGAAAAACGGTGCAAAAAGGTGAAAAATCAACTTGAAATTGAACTTGGATTAGCTGATGTATTTGATTTACCAAAAGTTAACGAGTTTAGTCATCAATCAGACAACCTTCATTTAGTTCAATAAATGCATTTAGCTTTAACTACGGGATTACTTTTTGGAAAATTTCAAGATAATTATCTACCACATTCAATAACAATATTCTCGGACTCACAAGTATACCATTGTTGACTTATCATTGATGTCTCACTTAAGCTTCATCAGAATCCCTGACAGGATTATTTGACAAGTTAAAGGCCAAAAACAAATTTTATTAACGTAAGTCAATTCAGGTATTTAAAATCGTATATAACTTAATAATACCAAAAAATATTTCAACCAAGTAAACATAATAAACGAATGAATGACCATCGCGTTAATTTAATCAATTAAGTTTCCATATTCTGTAATTGCGATAGTGTGAACCTTTTAGGTTTACGCGTGTGAATAAAAGTCACAATCATCGGGTTTGCCAATGTGCTGATTTAATTGTTTTTTCATTTGTTGAGTGTAGTAGGATGTTTTTCAAGCGTTAATATTTTGGACAAAAATGTTTACTTGTCTGGGAAAGAAGAGGAATCAAGTCATTCCAATTGTGCGCAAGAAACACGTTTTCTGGAACATTTCCTGCAAGTAAGTTCAACTCTTCTTCATAAACTTCATTTGTGATTCCCACACAATACATATCGATAGACTGGCTCGTCGCGTATGATACCAGGTTAACTAGTCTCCCAAGTTCCTCAGACATTCCATAGGTTACCACGACAATTGCCTGAGGAATATATGGTCTTTTATTTGCATCAAGCGATTCCAGAGCTTCAGAAATTGCATAGAAGGGGGATCGGAAACCTCCGACATATGTTGACTTGACAGCCTGAATAAATTCTTGAGGGCTTAATTCATTAATTAAGGGAATCTTTGTCGGGGCAAATTCGGACATCTTGATGAATCCAACCCGTGACCAATCGTGGACTGTAAATGCAGTCGACAAGTTGGCAACATATTCAAGAGCTAATTGAAAATCAGCAGATTTTACACCATCGGAGTTGTCTAGGAGAATTTCTAGATCAAGTGTCTCGTAACAAGGAACGGGCTCGTTAGCGGCCGTTGGAACGGGTGTCGTTGATGAAACAACGGGCAAGGTAGCTTTCGTTGGAGAGGTTGTCGTTGATGAAACAACGGGCAAGGTAGCTTTCGTTGGAGAGGTTGTCGTTGATGAAACAACGGGCAAGGTAGCTTTCGTTGGAGAGGTTGTCGTTGATGAAACAACGGGCACGGTAGCGGCCGTTGGAACGGTTATCGTTGATGAAACAACCGGCAAGGTAGCTTTCGTTGGAGAGGTTGTCGTTGATGAAACAATGGGCAAGGTAGCGGACGTTGGAATGGTAGCTGTCGGTGTTGCGACATCCTCTCTCTGCAACAATTAAACATTTCATTCGTACAATTGAAAGACAAATCATGACGTGCAAAAAAAGGTACCTTACTTCGCATATGTATCGCATAACAGCACTTTCCGACTCAGCTTCCGTGATAAATTCGAATTCATTGTGAACGGATAGTACCAATCGACTACTGGAATCAGTATCATTGGGAGGAGCTTCGTCTTTCCATGGGACCCACGAGGGTACGTCTTCCTTGGTGGTTGTCCAAACCCACTTGCCCCGAGATTTAACATAGATTCCGCTAGTCCAGTAACCAATTACTGAAACATAAGGGATAATTACTTATTGTTCATGTGAGGAAAATACTGGATAATTTAATCTTACATCCTGGAAACCGATTAGCCAGCATCTCTGCAACATATACCAGTTCTTCTGGTGTGTTGAACCATAAAAGTCCAGCCTTTTTGCCATCCGAGCGGAACCTGGCTTTGCAATCTGTTGTTGCTACATTCCACGAAGCCTATTAATTAATAAATATTATTACAACTTGTAACATTGTTTAATTTTTAACTGAACTTACCAATCCTAGTGATAAGTAGTAGTAATAGAAGTCTGCATCGGAAAACGCTCCTAAATTTTTGGTGTACCTGTAAGATCCGATATATATGAACCCTGGAACTGAAACAATCAAATTTAAATTGTGTATGAGTATAACTAAATATGTATCTTACCCTCCATGTCTTTACTTGCATCTCGGAAACATGTCCGAAAGGGCACAACGTGAATCAGAGCTATGAGTATAACTGTAAGGCCCGATAGGTTTCTAAACAGCATTTTAAATTTGAAACTAAATATACCGTTGTACAATTAAGTCTCGATGTAATTCGTGAATTGCTAGGGAGAGCGAGGTTAATTTATTCTGTGCTTGAAGTGACGTGGTCTGCACTGATTTCGCTTCAGAATTGAATTGATAACGAGATCAGTTGTTTCTGAGAGTTTTGATTCAAAGGTATTGTGCATTGTGTTGTGTATTATAAAGCAACAATTAATAATGCTCCAAGTGAGTTCAACAAACATTATCACCTCAGTTCATTCATCAAGCCCTGCTGTCGCACTTCTTAACACTTCCCATAAAAACACTGCTGGAGTGCTGAGTGGACCGCAGCATTTGGTTTCCAGTAAAATCTCCAAGTTTTGCTCACAGTGCAATCAATGAAGTTCTGGTTTTGCTCCTTCGAACCATTAAAACGTTGAGATACTTTTATGAACGAAACGGTAAAGGTATCCAACCTTATTCAACTTAATACCAAACAATATTTCAACACAATAAGCTAAATAAGCGAATGAATGATGATCAGGTTAAATCAAATTTATTTTCTTTGTTCTGTTATTCACTTTTGTATGCAGGAGGTTTCTGGTATTGCGAAGTCGGGTTTGCAGATGAGGACTTCGACTATCCGGGGACTTAATCTGTCAAGGAAGAGATTTGAGTAGAGAGAATGAGTTAAGGACTCCAGGGGGACTTGCCCATTAACGCAGTACTCGTCTGGAGAGTAGAACTCGTTGTCGTACTTGAGGAACCCGTTGTCCAGAATGCCGTGTCGTAATTCTCCAGGATGAATTCCACCTATTTGTTCAAAGTTGTTCATCCCTGGAACTAAAACTTACCCGAGTATTTAACAAAAGTTTGTACTTTCCATTGACGTTAGGAAGAATTAATTTACTTACTATATTAACTTGGCTGCTTCTAATATAATGCCACAGGCGCATTCTAGAGACTCTAACAATTATATTAAAACGTAGACAGTCTATCCCCAATTACTGATTGAAATTGAGACTTTCTCTGCTGTCATGTGAGAGCATTAAGCATTATTAAACGTTCACGGAGGATGCGATGCTGGATTAATTTAACCTACAGAATGAGCCGGTGAGACAGTCATCAACATGCAGAAGCTTAAGTTTAAGGAAACTGTTTGGAGAGGTCGATACAAATCCTGAGGGAATCAACACTGTACTGAATCGACGGATTTCAGATTTCTACAGAAGTGACTCATCCACAGCTCATCTCGAAAACCAGATCTTTCAACGTTCTATTTATAGAGCATCACTGTAGATGACAAATGCGATAAAACACCTGTTGCTTCTTATCATAATTAATTGAGATTGAGATGAACTTAGCTGCTTCTACTGCCACTGGCTAATTCTGTTGGCTCAAACGGGAGTCATTTCATCCGTAGAAATCTGGACTCCGTCGTTTGCAAACCAACCAAGGAAGTCCTTAAAAATCCAGCATCACTTCATTCATGATTGCTTAACGCTTAATTCTCTCACACACGGCAGCAGAGGAGATCTCAATTGAAAACCAAGAATCAAAAGGATACAGATCATTCGTGTCCGTCACCTGTTTAAGCGCATGGCAATGTGCACTTCAAA
This sequence comes from Isotomurus graminis, assembly GCA_034696565.1. Taxonomy (NCBI): domain Eukaryota; kingdom Metazoa; phylum Arthropoda; class Collembola; order Entomobryomorpha; family Isotomidae; genus Isotomurus; species Isotomurus graminis. Next base: position 18,538 of record JAQGAB010001061.1, read on the forward strand.
GATGTCCACGTTAAATGCATTCGAAAAAGATCTTAACTTCCTACGATCGCACTAGTTGAGATCTTATGATTCTGGTGTTGAGGTTGTACGGAATAACACATCTCGCTCAGGTCCGCTGATCTCTTTTTGTTGAAGACAGCGCCCTTGGGAGATGAGCGAAGGGAGATTGGAGACACTGAAATGACGTCGTCCTTGTGGATGTCGCAACACAACCTGAAAGATATAGTTTGTGTCATCGCCGTCTCTGTTTTCGTCCCTGATGTCTGCACCGACGACCCTCAAGTCTTTCCCCGCATACTCCTCACTACAAGTCATACTGGAAATCTCCTTTGGCCTTAAGTGTCCGTCTTGCAGGAGCACAGTTCATTTATATGACCGCTTAAGGAGAGTCTAGATTTGATTATTTTGAATACTTCAAACTTAATGACTATGCACTGAGCATGGAGTACATAGAAAAGCCAGAACTTTTAATTTATAACCCTTGTGGCTTTCCAGGAGGGCCAGAAGGACTGCAGGCGTCTCTGGAATTAAAATCTTCTGGATCTCGTAGACAT
>JAQGAB010001062.1:0-19084 GCA_034696565.1 Isotomurus graminis
ATCGCGCAGAATTCAACACGCAGAGGAAACTAATCACACAAGCTCTCGACTCTGTTGACTTCTCATTGGCTAAATAAACTCTGACCTCATTAAGTCTTGACTTGGTACAATTTGGGTGCTTCTGATGCCACTCGGTCGTCTAGAGGGACAAAATAATATTGTTGAAATTACAGATTCAATCCTTCGATCGACGATTTGTGATTAAGTAAACGCGGAAGGAACGGTTTGACCTTCGAGGTTGGCAAAGGACTCACTTTCTCCGTAGTTCCGCACTCAGTCGAAGTAGCAAAGCGTTCTTCTGCAATTTTAAAAGATTCTTAATATTGATTCAGAACTGTTGTCTGAACTTTGCACACTTTGTCCACGAGGAAAGACCGTAGGCTTGTGGGGACAAAGTGGTTTAAAAACGGTCGGAATTTGGTGGATGAGATGCAGTTTAAGTTTGCGGGCCTCTTGGGGACTCATCTGCTTGTTGAGGGCGACGTGGAAGGTGGGAGACCAGGGGGGGTCCTTCTGGTCAAGAGATTCCTCAATTCGTCCCACTTGCTTCCCTTAGAATTTAAATCTTCATTTTGCGTTGTTCTTAATAACTTTCGTCTCACACGCCCAGCAAATCAGAACCTGAACTTTTAATTTAATACCCAAGCCACATTAATAACCACAACGAGAAACCCAATTTCTTTGCACTTCATTTGCATCTCAACACATTCAACATTTTAAAGTACTCGAAACTCCTCACAAGATAAACTCACGTGGCCATTTCGACTACTTTAATGTTAATGTGGGTGTGGTTGGGTTTGCAGGGGATGAGAGGCTGAGGGAATTGGAGAAGAAGGTGGCGAACTCCAGATTCCTCCTTCACTTGGTCCGTGGAAAGAAATGCAACGCTGCCAAAGCCTTTGCCGCGGTGGAAGTGTCGTTGGGGGAAGTGGGTGTGGTTCTTGAGAGGACGAAGGACTTATGAACTGTGACCTTATTCGACATTCTCGTAGATAAGATAATAATCCTCAGGTGTAAGTTATGCAATGGGAATAAATAGTAATTTTAGTTGTGGCTTCTTAGTACGTGTTTTGGTTTTTAATGGGGCTGGGAATTTAATGTAAGTGAAGGTATCAATTTCTAATTGTTTTGTGAGATTGTGCGATAACAAGTGAAGAACAGAGTCACTTAATGAGATGCACGAGGAATGGCTTAACCCTTAAATTGACATTCTAAGAGAAGTTTAAGGAAATCGGAGGGAAGGATTGATGAATCTCCTGAGGATGTTGTTCAGACTGAGATTAGGGAAATCAACATCCCGCTGTACAGTGTGTGTTGCACATAAGCACTTCGGCGATGCTGGAGAAGATTCTGGAGATATTCAGGGTTTGTTAGGAGAGGTGGAGTGCAGCAGTGGGCCAAACGGCAGAACAAACTAAACGAAGGAATCTTCTGGGTGAACTGAGGAAGCTACAAATCCACAATTACATCGCAAAGAATCTTCTGACCCAACTCAATCGGACCTCCAGAGCGACACGAACGGATCCAGACCATCGCTGGTCACTTCTGCGAGTACTCCGACACCCTCAACGAAATCCCCCAAGACGCACCAACCACATCGACTAAATGACATTCATTATCTACAGACGAGTCGAAACTAAACGTATCCTTCGCTGGAGTGTGGACTCCCAGCTTCGACCAACCCCATCTGAATCAAACTACCGAATCCACTGAAGAGAGATTACATTCCTTCACCAAGTCCATCTCTCAAGCCATCTAATCTTCCATTCAGAAAATAATTATTCAGATATTAAGCCTTTGGGGTGTCTTTGCTGTACAATTGTGGATAGTTCACCCCTCCTTATCGCCGCGTTATTCTTCACCCTTAACCACCTCGCCCCATCTACCACACCCCCTTCTGAATCTCATTGTTCTTTATCACTTTCATCTGACACACACAACACAATCACAACCTGACTAGAGTTTAATACCAAAGCCGCATTAGTAACCACAACGAGAACTCACATTTCTTTGCACTCCATTTGCACCTCAACACATTCGCAGGGGAGAAGTGGGTGGGGTTGTTGAAGTGACGAAGGACTTATGAATTGTGACCTTATCCGATACTCGACCGGGTGTGGTTGGGTTTGCAGGGGATAAGAGGCTGAGGGAATTGGAGAAGAAAGTGGCGAACTCCAGATTCCTCCTTCACTTTCTCCGTGGAAAGAAATGCAACGCTGCCAAAGCCATTGCCGCGGTAGAAAGTTTCGCAGGGGAGAAGTGGGTGTGGTTCTTGAGGTGACGAAGGACTTGGATGATTGGGTTCGGTGTTCCGCTGGTTGAAGGACGACAGAAGCGTCACCTTCAGAGAACAGAGACGCAAGTTGGACGACAACTTCTACAGCGCGGTAGATTGTACTGCTGTTTCCACTGGACGGAATGACCTCTGTGAACTGTGACCTTATCCGATACTCTCGTAGATAAGATAACAATCGCCACGTGTAAGTTATGCAATGAGAATAAATGGGAATTTTAGTTGTGACTTCTTAGTACGCACGTGTTTTGGTTTTTAATGGGGCTGGGAATTTAATGTAAGTGAAGGTGCTTGTTCCAATTCCAATTCGAGGTGTTTGTGAGATTGTGCGGTAAAAGTAGTGAAGAGCAATGTCACTTGATGAGTTGCAGCAGAATGGGTGTAACCTTAGTTGACATTCTAAGAGACGCTTAAGAAAGTGGGAGTGTGGGACTGAGGAATCTCCTGATTCAGATATTTGTCGTCCTTGAAGTATCATTTGTGATTGGAAGTGTTCATGCGGAAGAATTCCTCCATGCGTAAGGGACGCTTTGACCTCCGAGGTTGGCGAAGCAGTCAGTCTCACTTATTCTGTCGATGCAGCAAAGCGTAACTGTTGTCCAACTTTCCACACTTTGTCCGTAAGGAAAGACCGCAGTGACTTTGTTCGGACGAAGTGCTATGAAGTTCAATTCAGCGCGAGTTTCTTTGCGTCGTTTCCTCCGAGAAGCGTTTGTGAGCCTCAAGTTCAACGAGACCTCCGCGTCCAGACGAAACAGGAAAGTGGGAGTCTCCCTCACCAACCGTACGAGAAACGTCGCTGCCTCCGCCCTGGAGACCCTTGTGATGACTTCCAACTGCGACATCAACCCCGTCAGAGGCTGCAGCATCCCGAGCTTCGAGTTCCAAGTCACCAACGACCCTCCCACTCGCATGCAAACGGTGAACATGAGCAAATGTCCGAATTACTGTAAAAGCGGGTGTCCCAGGTGAACTCATTCCCACCTGTCTGCCCACCTACTTTCTAATCTCTTTATCTTCATCTCCCAGTCATTCACTACTTTGTATATTTTAATTTAACACCACCACCGCAAAAGAAACGGCAGAATAAACTATACGAATTATACGATTGAGTCTTCTGGGTAAACTGAGGAAGCTACAAATCCACAATTACATCGCAAAGAACCTTCTGACCCAAATCAATCGGACCTCCGGAGCGAGACGAACGGGTCCAGACCATCGCCGGTCACTTCTGTGAGTACTCCGACACCCTCAACGAAATCCTCCAGCACCTCACCAACCACGTCGACTAAATGACGTTGAACCGCTCATTACGCCTTAACCCAATTACTAATTTATCTGCAGATTGTTTGAAACTAAACGTTTCCTTCGCCAGAGTGTCGACTCCCGGCTTCAACCAACCCCATCTGATTCAAACTACCATCTCTATTGGCTGAAGTTTCAATCTTCAGTACTGTAGGATAATTTTTATTAAGCTATTAAGCCTTCGGGGTGTCTTTGCTGTACAATTGAAGGTAGTTCACTGTTCACTCCTCCCTGCCGCCCTTCACCCTGAACTACCTCTTCTCATCTACCACACCCCCTTTTACTCGTACCAACTCTTCCACATCCGCTCCATACGTCCAAATGCTTCCCAATCTTCCTCCACTCTCATCTTCCCCTTTCCCAGTAACCACTAGTGAACCTTGACCTCACCACCTTCTGTTAATACAAGACAGTCAACCGCAACCGTCGCTCCTTCTAGTTAACTTCTCACCTTCTTATTGAAAGTGGGGATTGACATTAAGAAGTCCGTACAGCCCCGTCATTCACACTCACCCACTTCTCCATCTCAAGCGATCTCCACACTTATTCAACATTAAATGAATGACGAACTTCTGCATGAGGAGACTCCTCAATCCATCCCACTTGCTTCCCTTACAGTTTAAACCTTTTATTTTGCATCTATTGTTCTTATTTCATGTGAGACTGCAAATGGACAACCTGTATTACACCTGACCTCACTAGAATTTAATTCTCAAGCCCCTTTAATAACCACAAGACGTACTAAACAACCACAACAAGAACTCTTTTTTCTTTGCACTCCATTTGCATCTCAACGCATAAGTACTCGAAACCACTCAAACGATAAGCTCAAGTGGCCGTTTCAACTACTTTAAGCTGAATGTGGGTTTGGAGGGGATGAGAGGCTGCGGGAATTGGAGAAGAAAGTGGCGAACTCCAGATTCCTCCTTCACTCTGTCCGTGGAAAGACATGCAACGCTGCCTAAGCATTTGCCGCGATAGAAGTGTCGTTGAGGGGAAGTGGGTGTGGTTCTTGAGAGAACGAATGGCTTACTCACATGATTGGATTCGGTGTTACGCTGGTTGAAGGGCCACAGAAGCGTCACCTTCAGAGAAAAAGGAGGCAAGGTGGACGACAACTTCTACAGCGCGGTAGATTGTACTCCTGTTTTCACTGGACGGAATGACCTCTGTGAACTGTGACCTTATCCGACACTCTAGTAGATAAGATAACAATCGTCCCGTGTAAGTTATGCAACAATGAGAAAAGTCGGAATTTTAGTTGTAGCTTCTTAGTACGTCTTTTGGTTTTATTTTAAATGGGGCTGAGGAATTAATTGTAAGTGAAGGTGATCCATCATTCCAAAATGCTTGCAGTTGTTTGAGATTGTGCGATAAAAAGTGAAGAACAGAGTCACTTCATGAGATGCGGAAGGAAGGGTTAAACTCTTAATTGACATTCGAAGAGACGCTTAAGAAAGTGGGATGGATGGATTGAGGAATCTCCTGATGAGACGTTCTTCAGACGGAGATTAGGAAAGACACAGAGACCAGTTGAGCCTACGCTGGAGGGATTTAAGGGTGCGGGGGGTACTTGAACTGGTGTTTTTTGTTAGTGCGCATGGATTTGGGTGCAGCGATCCATTCTGCGGTGGTGGGGGAGTGGGAGTGGTTGTGGGGGTGTTGAGGCAGTAGTGGGAGAACTTGGATCCCTGCTTGGCTGAAGGGTGTGGTTGTTGTTGTCGTGGTGGAAGTTGCGGTTGGTCTAGTTGACGTGGTGGGGGTTCCTACGGTTGGGGAAGTGGCAGCGCGTTGACCACGAATGACATTTACTTGTGAGATTAATTTGGGTGCACCTGAAGCCACTGACTCTTCTAGAGGGACAATAATTTTAATGATTATGCAGATATCGCCCATGCCCGGTTTCCTACCATCACTTGTGACAGTTAATTGTGACTAAGGAAGTTTACATGCGGAAAGAACGGTTTGAGTTTCACTTTCGGCGAAGGAGTCACTTTTTCCGTTTTTCTGCACTCAGTCGATGTAACAAAGCGTTCTTCTCGAATTTTTAAAGATTCTTTTTTTTTGACTCAGAACTGTTGACTGTTCTCCGAACTTTGCACATTTTGTCCGTGTGGAAAGACCGTAGGCTTGTGGGGACTAAGTGGTTTAAAACTGGTTGGGGTTTTGTGGATGAGAACCGGTTGAGGACGTCGTAGAAGGTGGGCGACCAGAGGGGGTCCTTCTGGCCGTGGGAGGTCACAGGGAGACACCCTCCGCGCTTTCCATTCATCCCCAGCGAGTAGATCTCATCGTGGGAACAACACTTCTGAACACACAGCGTCTCCCAGCAATTCACTTTACACGCAAACACCGCCAGCTTTCCCTTTTGTTCCTTCGAGGTCTCCGCACAAACGACGGGCTTCGTGGGGTTCGGAATCTCATCAGGCGGAGGAAAGAAGGGCGCTGACATCGTCACTGGAGGCGTCGCTCCCGACTCCACGCCGGACTTCACGGTACACCTTTGGACTCCGAGTTACTCAGAGTGTAGCAGAACACGTTCGTTCCTTTTTCTTGTGGAGAGCAGGACAGACAAGCCCTGGGCAACGCGGAACATCTGGAGGACTCCCATCAAGTGATGTTAGCCTCTTTCCAGCGACTCCAAAGCCTTCCTTACGTGTGTCTGACACCTCCCACTTCCAACACACAATGGCTTTGTGCCGAAGCTGTGGTCCTCGAATCCAGAACTGCAACCTTCTCATCGCTTCCACCACCACCGTCCAGTACAACAACGAAGATCTCAAATCTGTCTCAGCGAGTTGTCGTACAAGCCTACTATCCATCGGATAACAACTTACTCCCAACACACCCGATCTTAACCCGGTGATCTTGATCCCTTGATACACTACATACCACAACCCCCTCCAGCTAGAAACGTTATTTGCGATTCTTCCGGGTGGACGAGGTGACCAGAAAGCGAAGGAAGCTACGAGACAAACCCACAATTACATCGTAAAGAACCTTCTGCGACCCGAATCAATCGGAACTCCGGAGCGAGACCAGCAGATCCAGAGCATCGTTGGTCACTACTGCGCGACTCCAACTCCCAACAAAATCCTCCAAGACGCACCAACCACATCGAGTGGAAGACATTCAACAATTCATTGCACCTTTCAGCTGACCAATTAGTGGCTCAATTAATCTACAGATGATTAGAAACTAAACGAATCTTTCAAAGAAGTGTGGATTCCTGCCTTCCGCCAGCAACACCTGAATCAAACTGCCAACCCATGACCATCTCCCATCTCAAATCTTCCGTTTATCCGAATAATTATTATTCAACTATTAAGCCTTCGGGGTGTCCTTGCTTTGCAATTGCGGATACTCCTCCCTTCACCTTTAACCACCTCGTCCCGTCCACCACACCCCCTTTCAACCCCACACTACTCGAACCAACTCTTCCACATTCTCTCCACACACCCAAATGCTTCCTAATCTTCCTCCAGTCTTATCCTCCCCTTCCCCAGTAATCACAAGTGAACCTTGACCTCCCTGCCTTCTGTTAACTACAAGGCAGCCACCCCCGCAGCCGTTGCTCCTTCAACTATTGAACTCCTCACCTTCTTAGTGGTCGTTGGATTGACTTTAAGAAATCCGTAAGGCCCATTAAGTCCATTAAACTAACCCGGCCACTTCTCAATCTCAAGCGATCTCCACACACATTCAATATTAAATGAATGATGAACTGCTCAGGAGTTTCCTCAATCCGTCCCACCCACTTGCTACCTTAGAACTTAAATCTTTAGTTTTGCATCTTTTGTTCTTTCCAACTTTCGTCTGCGACAGGCGGAACTAAGCTACCTATCTGACTAAAATTAATTCCCAAGCCCCATTAATAACCGGAAGACGTACTAAACAACCAGAACAAGAACTTTTATTTCGTTGGACTCGATTTGCATCTCAGCACATTCAACATTTTTCCATTTCAACTGTCTTAATGTGAATATGGGTGTGGTTGGGTTTGCAGGGGATGAGAGGCTGAGGGAATCGGAGAAGAAAGTGGCGAACTCCAGATTCCTCCTTCACTTTGTCCGTGGAAAGAAATGCAGCGCTGCCAAAGCCTTTGCCGCGGTAAGAAGTGTCGCAGGGGAGAAGTGGGTGTTGTTATTGAGGTGACGAAGGACTTATGAATTGTGACCTGATGCGATACTCTCGTAGACAAGATAACAATCCTCACGTGTAAGTTATGCAATGGGATAAGTCGGAATTTTAGTTTTGTGGCTTTTTAGTACGTGTTTTGGTTTTCAATGGGGCTGGGGAATTAAATGTAAGTGAAGGTTGTCACTTTTGGAGTTGTAGTCGCAGTTGTTTGTGAGATTGTGCGACACGAAGTTAAGAGCAGCGTCACTTAATGAGATGCTGAAGGAAGCCCCTTAATTGCCATCCTAAGAGAAGTTTAAGAAAAGTGGGAGTGGAGGATTGAGGAATCTCCTCAGACGTTCTGCAGACGGAGAAACATTGTGCTCTGCAGTCTGTGTTGCACATGAGGACTTCTGCGATTCTGGACAAGATCCTGGAGACATTAAGGGTTTGTTAGGGGAGATGGAGTGTGAGGAATTGAAGGTGAGTTACCCGTTGACGCAGAACTCGCCGGGCTTGAAGAACTCGTTCTGGAACCGGAGCATTCCGTTTGGCATTAAGCTGGGAGACCCGCCGCCGCCGGGGAGGTTGTCGTAGTTGAGGATGAACGCTTTCGTCCAGTTGTCCTTGCAGCCCAGCGACTGAGCACTTAAGCTGAAACACACAGACCAGTTAAGCTTAAGCTGGAGGGAATTAAGGGTGTGGGTGGTGGAGGGGGAGTGGGAGTGGACGCGTTGAGGCAGTAGTGGGACAACTTGGATCCCGGCTTGGCTGAGGGGTCCAACTGGCAGCACGTGGGGAGGATGGGGACTTTTGACTATTGACTCAGAACTGTCCACACTTTGTCCGTGAGGAAAGACGGTAGTGACTTTACTCGGACAAAGTGGTTTGAAGCTGGTCAGATGCGGTTGAAGGAAACGGGAATCTTGGGGACTTTGCGAGCTTTCCATTCATCCCCAGCGAGTCGTTCTCATTGTGGGAACAACACTTCTGGACAACCGGCGTCAATTCACTTTACACGCAAACAACTCCAGCTTTCCCTTTTGTTCCCTGAAACAAATCCACCAATCAAAGCTTTCTATATCAATTCACCTTCAATTGCATTAAGCCACACCCACTCCTCCTTTTTTACACACTCATGCGTTTTTGATTCTGCCTGCAGTTGTACAGCAACGACACCCCGAACGCCTAATGGCTGAATAATTATTTTCCACAAAACTGAAGATGGCTTGAGATCACGTTGGCTTCATAAGCAGAACACAACAGAGTGACGCAAGTTTGCTCACAACAATAAAGTCGCTTTCTCTCCTTCATTCGTCCTCCCAGCAGCTCCGGATTGGATTCTTCAGCTGCTTTCTCTTTAGGTGAGCCTTCCATGAACCTCAAATCACTGGAGGTATTTCTGGGGCTCTTCCTTTACTCGGGGGTCACCCTGCGGGGATTGTGGAGGAGAACTGCTGTGTTGGACTCCGAGGGGAAGTTCCTCTTGGCGTGGGAAGTGAACGAGACGAGAGTGACCTTCGAGGTCTCCGCACAAACGACCGGCTTCGTGGGGTTCGGAATCTCATTAGGCGGAGGAATGAAGGGCGCTGACATCGTCACTGGAGGTGTCGCCCCCGACTCCACGCCGTACTTCACGGTACCCCAGCTTCACCTTTGACCTCCGAGTTACTCAGAGTGTCGCTGAGTTTCTTTTTCTTGTGGAGACCAGGGCAGCCACGCCGTGGGCAACGCTGAACCTCTGGAGGACTCCCATCAAGTGATGTAAGCCTCTTTCCAGCGACTGTAAACCTTCCTTTACGTCTGAAACCTCTCTCTTCAAACTCACAATGGCTTTGTGCTGAAGCTGTGGTCCTCGTATCCAGAACCGCAACCTTCTGATCGATTACTCCACCTCCGTCCAGGACAACAACGTCAAATCAGTCTCAGTGAGTTTTGTCTTTCAAGCCTATCATCCCTCAGATAACTAACTCCCAACACACCCAATCTTAACCCGGTGATCACTTGACACATTCCCTTCCAGACTCAGCTAGAAACATTATTTGGATTTCTTCCGGGTAAACGAGGTGACCAGAAAACGAAGGAACCTACGAGACAAATCCGCAATAACATCGCAAAGAACCTTCTGACCCAAATCAATTGGAACTTCGGAGCGAAATGAGCGGATACAGACCATCGCTGGTCACTACTGCGCGACTCCAAGTCCCAATGGAATCCTCCAAGACGCATCAACCACATCGACTGAAAGACGTTCAACAACTCATTGTATACTTTTCAGCTGACCAATTAGAGACTCAATTTACCTGCAGATCATTCGAAACTAATGTATCCATCAAAAAAGTGTGGACTCCTGACTTGAACCAGCCCCATCTGAATCAAACTAACAGCCTCAGGAAGATACACCTCCTAGCTTCTTTTTAACTGAATAATTATTATTCAGCTATTCAGCCTTCGGGGTGTCTTGTCTTTGCTGTGCAATTAGTTCACTCCTCTCTTCCGCCTCGCTGTTCTTCACCCTTACCCACCTCGTCCCGTCCACCACGCCCCCTTTTACTCGTACAAATTCTTTTACCTCCTCTCCATTCACCCAAATGCTTCCTTATCTTCCTCCAGTCTCATCTTCCCTCCACAAGTGCACCTTGACCTCCCCGCCTTCTGTTAACTACAAGGCAGCCAACCTCCAACCCCGCAACCGTCCCTCCTTCTATTATTGGACTCCGGACCTTCTCATTGGACTTGGGGATTGGCATTAAGAAGTCCGTAAAGCCCCACAAAGTCCTTCAGACTAACCCACTTCTCAATCTCAAGCGATCTCCACACTCATTCAACATTAAATGAACTGCTGAGGAGATTCTTCAATTCGTCCTACTTGCTTCCCTTTGAATTCAAATATTTATTTTGCTCTGTTCTTTATCACTTTCATCTGACACACGCAGCCCGACAGAACCTGAACTTTCAATTTAATTCCCAAGCCCCTTTAATAACCACAAGACATTCTAAACAACCACAACGAGAACTCTTATTTCCTTGCTCTTCATTGGCATCGCAGCACATTCAACATTTTAAAGTACTCGAGACTCCTCACCAGATAAGCTCAGGTGGCCATTTCGACTACTTTAAGCTCAATGTGGGTGTGGTTGGGATTGCAGGGGATCAGAGGCTGAGGGAATTGGAGAAGAAAGTGGAGAACTCCAGATTCCTCCTTCATTTTGTCCGTGGAAAGAAATGCAACCCTGCCAAGGCCTTTGCCGCGGTAAGAAGTGTCGTTGGGGGAAGTGGGTGTGGTTCTTGAGGGGACGAAGGACTTAGTCGCATGATTATTTTCAGTGTTCCGCTAGTTGAAGGACCACAGAAGCGTCACCTTCAGAGAACAGAGAGGCAAAGTGGACGACAACTTCTACAGCGCGGTAGATTAGATTGCTGTTTTCACTGGACGGAATGACCTCTATGAACTGTGACCTTATCCGATACTCTCGTAGATAAGATAAAAATCGGCACGTGTAAGTTATGCAATGAGAATAAATGGGAATTTTAGTTGTGGGTTCTTAGTACGTGTTCTGGTTTTTAATGGGGCTGGGGATTTTATTAGAAGTGAAGGTACTTGTCCGCTGGTCGTGTGGCTGGGTAGTTTGTTGGGTGAGTCTTGTTGAGTAGACACGGAAAGAGTCTGTGGAAGCTCATTGACGAATCGATAGCGCTTGACACTCTGGAATATTCCAAAGTCTTGAGGAGTCGTTGTGAATGTGGAAGGAGATGTGTGGGAACTTGTTGAGAAGGGAGTGTTGGAGGTTCCGGATGGAGATGGGGTCGGATATTTGCAGTCCAGTGGCGCTGGAAGGACAAGAAACGTTGAATGAGATTGTGGAGGCAGTTTGGGTGAAGAGATGTTGAGAGTTGAGAGTCTCGAGGAATTAGAAACTGCCTGAGATTGTATAGCAAAGAAACCACAAAGTCATAATGGGTCACTAATTATTATCATCGTGATTTGAAGATGTTAAGTGGATTTTATTTCTTGTATGTAGTTGGCAATAGTTTAATTCAGATGAAGGGTTGGTTAAGGACAGAGTGGATACTTTCTTGTACACGATATGTTTAGATTCGAATCATCCGTGGATAAAATAAGAAATGTTTTAAGGTGTCTCAAAATCTCAAGACGTTTAGATGGGTTACTTGAAGGGAAGGAGGTAGCTGGGGTCCTTGAGACTCGAAACGTCTTGTTGAGTGATCGTGGGCCAAACTCTTGGACTACGGATTTGAGATCTTCGTGGATGTGGATGAGTCTTCGGGTAAGTGAGTAGAGGTCGAGGGTTGAAGGTCACAGAAGTCAAAGACCACAGGAAGCGTCACCTTCAGAGATGAGGTGGGGGCAATTAACAGAATGCGGTATGACTGGAGTGAGGGAATGATCTCTATGAACTTATCCGATACTCTAGTAGACAAGATAACAATCGTTCCGTGAGTGTTATGCAATGGGAATAAATGAGAAGTTGTGGCTTGTTTAGTACGCCACATGGTTGTAAATGGGGCTTAGGAATTAAGTGCAGGTGATGGCAGGTGGAGAACTGGCCGAATAAGAGATAGGTTAATATGTTAAGTGAGATGCAATTCCATTTGTAAGCTTTATAATTGTCACATAAAAGTAATAAGGAAGGGATCAACCCTTAATTCACAGTCTAAAAGAAGCTTAAGAAAGTGGGAGGGAAGGATTGAGGAACCTCCTGAGACGTTTATCACACAGATGATGCGATGCTGGGAAGGTCCTGGGGACATGAAGGGTTTGTTAGGAATTGAAGGTGAGTTACCCGTTGACGCAGAACTCGTTTTGGAACCGGAGGATTCCGTTGGGCATTAAGCTGGGAGACCCGCCGCCTGGGAGGTTGTCGTAGTTGAGGATGAACGCTTTCGTCCAGTTGTCCTTGAAGCCCAGTGGCTGAGCACTTAAGCTGAAAGACACAGAGACAGGTTAAGCTGAAGCTGGAGGGAATTAAGAGTGTGGGTGGTGGAGAGGGAGTGGGAGTGGTTGTTGAGGCAGTAGTGGGTCAACTTGGATCCCGGCTTGGCTGAAGGGTGAAGGGTCCAAGTGGCAGTCCGTGGGAAGGGTGGGGATCTTTGCGGGTGTGGGTTGTAGTTGTCGTGGTGGAAGGTGTGGTTAGTCTGGTTGACGTGGTGCCTGCGGTGGGGAAGTCGGAACGCGTTGGGTGCCGAACGTCATTCTTTCGTGAGGTTAATTTGACTGCACCTGAAGCCACTTGGTCGTCTAGAGGGACAAATAATTATTTCAGAGTGTACAGATGAGTAGTTTGCCTCTGAGAATTTGATGAAGGAATTGGACATGAGGAAGGGACGGTTTGTCTGTTTTCTGCACTCAGTCGATTTGTAAAGCGTTCTTCTCGAATTCTTCAAGATTCTTTTATTGACTAACAACTGTTGCCCAAACTTTCCACACTTTGTCAGTAAGGAAAGACCGTAGTGACTTCATTGGGGCAAAGTGGTTTAAAACTGGTTGGGGTTTTGTGGATGAGATGCGGTTGAAGAAGTCGGGACTCTTGGGGACTCATCTTCTTGTTCAACTCAACCCGAATACTGCTTTATCTACAGCCGATTCGAAACTAAACGTATCATTCGCTGAGGACTCCCGACTTCAACCAACCCCATCTGAATCAAACTTCCAAATCCACTGAAGAGAAATGACACTCCTTCACCAAATCCATTGCACAGGAGCTGATATCTTCACTTCTTCAGACAAAAAAGTATTCAGCCATTAAGACTTCGGGGTGTCTTTGCTGTGCAATTAGTTCACTCCTCCCGTCCGCCGGGCTATTCTTTACCCTTAGCTACCTCGTACCATCTACCACACCCTCTTCTGCACTCATTGTTCTTTATCACTTTCATCTGACACGCTCAACATAATCACAACCTGACCTGACTAGTATTTAATTCCAAAGCCCCATATAAATAACCACAACGAGAATCCCTATTTCTTTGCACTAAATTAGCATCTCAGCACATTCAACATTTTAAAGTGCTCGAAACTCCTCACAAGATAAGCTCAGGTGGCCATCTAAAATACTTTAAGCTTAATGTGGGTGTGGTTGGGTTTGCAGGGGATGAGAGGCTGAGGGAATCGGAGAAAGAAGTGGCGAACTCCAAATTCCTCCTTCACTTTGTCCGTGGACAAGAAATGCACCGCTGCCGAGGCCTTTGCCGCGGTATGAACTGTCGTTGGGGGAAGTGGGTGTGGTTCTTGAGGGGACGAAGGACCTGGTCACATGATTGGGTTCGGTGTTCTGCTGGTTGAAGGACCACAGAAGCGTCACCTTCAGAGAACGGAGAGTCAAAGTGGACGACAAATTCTACAGCGCGGTAGATTGTATTCCTTTTTTCACTGGACGAAATGACCTCTATGAACTGTGACCTTATCCGATACTCGAGTAGATAAGATAACAATCGCCACGTGTAAGCTATCCAATGGGAATAAATGGGAATTTTAGTTGTGGCTGTTTAGTACTTGTGGTTTTTAATGGGGCTGGGGATTTTATTTGAAGTGAAGGTACTTATCCGATATTGTGATTGCAGTTGTTTCTTGTCTGAGATTGTGCGATAAAAGTAGTGAAGAACAGAGTCACTTCATGAAATGCGGAAGGAAGGGTGAAACTCTTAATTGACATTCTAAGAGAAGTTTAAGAAAGTAGGATAGATGGATTGAGGAATCTCCTGATGAGACGTTCTTTAGACGGAGATTAGGAAAGACACACCAGATAAGCTTAAGCTGGAGGGAATTAAGGGTGTGGGGGGGTACTTGAACTTGTGGGATTTGTTGGTGCGCATGAATTTGGGTGTAGCGATCCATTCTGAGGTGGAGGGGGAGTGGTTGTTGAGGCACTAGTGGGACAACTTGGATTCCTGCTTGGCTGAAGGGTCCAAGTGGCAGCACGTGGGAATGGTGGAGATCACTACGGGTTTGGGTGTCGTTGTGGAGGTTGTGGTTGGTCTGGTTGACGTGGTGGCTGCAGTGGAGGAAGTCGGAACGCGTTGGGCTCAATTCGCTCTCGTGAGATAAATTTGACTGCTTCTGAAGCCACTTGGTCGTCTAGACGGACAAAATAATATCACTGAGATCACAGATCGTCTTCTTTTGACGACTATTTGTGATTAAGGAATTGTAAACGCGGAACGAACGATTTCACCTTCGAGGTCAGCTTCGATGTAAGTCTCACATTTCAAGATTCTTATTATTGACTCAGAACTGTTCTCCGAGCTTTGCACACTTTGTCCGTAATGAAAGACTTGTGGGGACAAAGTGGTTTAAAACTGGTTGGGGTTTTGTGGATGAGAAGCGGTTGAGGATTGAGGACGTCGTAGAAGGTGGGAAACCAGAGGGGGTCCTTCTGGTCGTGGGAGTTCACAGGGAGACACCCTCCGCGCTTCCCATTCATCCCCTTCGCCTTCGAACGAAGTGAACGAGACCAGAGTGACCTTCGAGGTCTCCGCACAAACGACCGGCTTCGTGGGGTTCGGAATCTCGTTAGGCGGAGGAATGAAGGGCGCTGACATCGTCACTGGAGGCGTCGCTCCCGACTCCACGCCGTACTTCACGGTACCCCAGCTTCACCTTTGACCTCTGAGTTTCTTTCTCTTCTGGAGAGCAGGACAGACACTTTTCGGGCAACGCTGAACCTCTGGAGTAATCAACATCTTGAGTTCAGCAGAAAATTCCTCCACGACGCACCAACCACATCGACTAAATGACATTCAACATCTCATTACCCTAATTCTAATTTATCTACAAACGATTTGAAACTAAACGTATCCTTCGCCAGAGTGTGGACTCCCGGCTTCAACCAACCCCATCCGAATCAAACTACCGAATCCACTGAAGAGAGATGACATTCCTTCACCAAATCCATAGCACAAGGAATATTATCTTCCCTTCTTCAGAAAAATAATTATTCAGCCATTCAGCCTTCGGGGTGTCTTTGCTGTGCAATTGTGGATAGTTCACTCCTCCCTGCCACCCCGCTGTTCTTCACCCTTAACCACCTCGCCCCATTTACCACACCCCCTTCTGCATCTCATTGTTCTTTATCACTTTCATCTGACACGCACAACACAATCACAACCTGACTAGAATTTAATTCCAAAGTCCCATAAACCACCACAACGAGAATCCCCATTTCTGTGCACTAAATTAAGATAAGCTCAGGTGGCCATTTCAACTACTTTAATCTTCCTGTGGGTGTGGTTGGGTTTGCAGGGGATGAAGGCTGAGGGAATTGGGGAAGGACTCAACTCCAGATTCCTCCTTCACTTTGTCCGTGGAAAGTAATGCAACGCTGCCAAAGCTTCTGCCGCGGTAGAAGTGTCGTTGAGGGGAAGTGGGTGTGGTTCTTGAGGTGCAAAGGACTTGGATGACTGGGTTCGGTGTTCCGCTAGTTGAAGGACCACAGAAGTGTCATGTTCAGGGAAGGAGGCTAAGTGGACGACAACTTCTACAGCGCGCTATATTGTATTGCTGTTTTCACAGGACGGAATGACCTCTATGAACTGTGACCTTATCCGATACTCTCGTAGACAAGATAACAATCGTCAGGTGTCAGATATGCAATGGGAATAAATGGGAATTTTAGTTGTAGCTTCGTACGTGTTTTGGTTAATTGTAAGTGAAGGTGTTCCGTCATTCCAACATGCTTACAGTTATTTGAGATTGTGCGATAATAAGTGAAGAACAGTTTAATGAGATGCGGAAGGAAGGGTTAAACTCTTAATTAATTGACATTCTAAGAGAAGCTGAAGAAAGTGGGATGGATGGATTGAGGAATCTCCTGATGAGACTTCAGACGGAGATTAGGAAACACACAGAGTCCAGTAAGGCTTAAGCTGGAGGGAATGAAGGGTGTGGGGGGTACTTGAACTTGTGGGTTTGTGCGCATAAATTTGGGTGGAGCGATCCATTCTGAGTGGGAGTGGTTGTGGGGGGCATTGAGGCAGTAGTGGGCCAACTTGGATCCCTGCTTTGCTGAAGGGTCCAAGTGGCAGCAGGTGGGGATGACTACGGCTGTGGGTGTGGTTGACGTGGTGGAGGTGGCTGCGGTGGAGGAAGTCGGAAGGCGTTGGGCTCGAATGACATTCGCTCGTGAGATTAATTTGGGTGCATCTGAAGCCACTGGGTCGTCTAGAGGGGCAAAATATTCTGCTGTACTCAGATAAGGTATTGTTAATAATGTTCATGGGTGAGTTTGAATTTGTACCTGACGAAGGATTGCTGCATGCGAATAAAACGGTTTGATCTTCGAGATTGGCGAAGGACTCGCTTTCTCCGTAGTTCTGCACTCCGTCGATGCAATAAAGCGTCGTCCTCGACTCCTTCAAGATTCCTATTGGTGACTCCGAACTGTCTGGGTGGACTAGCCATCCGTCCTTTCGGAGTTGGAATCTGCAGATTCACACATTCATTAAGTCTTGTTTAAGGCTAAAGAAGAAGATAAGATTTACTTTAGATGAGGCATGGGTCGCTTAAGGGCTGAGGAAAGGAATCCAGACACACTTTGTCCATAAGGAAAGACCGTAGTGACTCCATTGGGACAAAGTGGATTGAAATTGGTTGGGGTTTTGTGGATGAGATGCGGTTGAAGAAGTCGGGACTCTTGGGGACTCATCTTCTTGTTGAGGACGTCGTAGAAGGTGGGAGACCAGAGGGGGTCCTTCTGGCCGCTGGAATTCTCAGGGAGACAGGGAGACACCCTCCGCGCTTTCCATTCATCCCCAGCGAGTAAATCTCATCGTGGGCACAACACTTCTGGACACACAGCGTCTCTGAGCAATTCACTTTGCACGCAAACACCTCCAGCTTTCTCTTTTACTGTTCCGCAAAAGAAGTCCATCAATTAAAGCTTTCAATCAGTTCACCTTCAATTGCATTCAGCTGCACTCACTGCTGCTTTATTACACGTTCGTATGCATGTTTGATTCTACTGTCTACAAATGTACAGCAACGACACCCCGAAGGCTTAATGGCTTAATAATATTCTTCAAAGCGGAAGGTGTTAGATACTCATCATAATATATAGAATTGCTTTCATAACTTCATAAGCAGAAAACAACAGAGTGACGCACTTCTGCTCAGAACAATACTCCATTGTTAGTCACTCTCTCTTTCATTCTTCTGCCCAGCAGCTCCGCATTGGATTCTTCATTTGCTTTCTCCTCAACTGAGTCTTCCATGAACCTCAAATCACTGGAGGTACTTCTGGGGCGTCTCCTTCACTCGGGGGTCACCCTGGGACATTGTGGAGCAGAACAGCTGTGTTGGACTCCAAGGGGAAGTTCGTCTTGGCATGGGAAGTGAACGAGACGAGAGTGACCTTCGAGGTCTCCGCGCAATAAAAGACCGATTTAGTTCTTCGTCTTTTACCTCTTCCATTAAACTGAATAATTATTGTTCATCCGTTAGAGAGTTCACTCCTCCCTGCCGCTGGCTATTCTTTCCCCTTAACCACCTCGTCCGTTCCACCACACCCCCTTTCACTCGAACCAACTCCTCTACATCCTCTCCATACATCCAAATGCTTCCCAATATCCCAATCTTCATCCAGTCTCATCTTCCCTCCTCACAGGAACCACAACAAGTGAACCTTGACCTCCCCGCCTTCTGTTAACTACAAGGCAGCCACCCCCGCAGCCGTCGTCCCTCACATAGACTTTAAGAAGTCCGTAAGGCCCATTAAGTCCATTAAACTAACCCACTTCTCAATCCCAAGAGATCTCCACACTCATTCAACACTAAATGAATGATGAACTTCTCAGGAGATTCCTCAATCCATCCCACTTGCCACCTTAGAATTTAAATCTTTTGTCTTCCATCTTTTGTTCTATCCAACTTTCCCCTGCGACAAGGCGGAAATGATCATCAACCTGTCTGACTAAAATTAAATCCTCAAGCCCCATTAACAACCACAACAAGAACTTTTACTTCATTGGACTCCATTTGCAACGCAGCACATTCAACATTTTAAAGTACACGAAACTCCTCACAAGATCAGCTCAAG
This sequence comes from Isotomurus graminis, assembly GCA_034696565.1. Lineage (NCBI taxonomy): Eukaryota > Metazoa > Arthropoda > Collembola > Entomobryomorpha > Isotomidae > Isotomurus > Isotomurus graminis. Next base: position 18,763 of record JAQGAB010001062.1, read on the forward strand.
TGGCCATTTCGACTGCCTTAATGTGAATGTGGGTGTGGTTGGGTTTGCAGGGGATGAGAGGCTGAGGGAATCGGAGAAGGAAGTGGCGAACTCCAATTCCTCCTTCACTTTCTCCGTGGAAAGAAATGCAGCGCTGCTAAGGCCTTTACCGCGGTAAGAAGTGTCATTGGGGGAAGTGGGTGTGGTTCTTGAAATGACGACGGACTTATGAATTGTAACCTTATCTGATATTCTCGTAGATAAGATGTGACCTTCTCCATGAAAAGGGACCTAGTGGGGGAAACCACTTTTTTAGACCGTCATATAATTCAGACATATTTCT
>JAQGAB010001063.1:0-19077 GCA_034696565.1 Isotomurus graminis
AATGAGTTTAATGCAAATGTCAAAACAAATGTACAGTTTGCACCGCAGTTGCCGCAGTACACAAACAGTCGTAAATTCAAAGTGAGAGAATTACCCGCGGTTGGAAGAGCCGGGGGAGGTTGAGACAAACTGAGGAACGGCGTAGGGAGCTTCACGGGAGCTCTCTCGATGACAGCCGAGTCGGACCAACTCATCCTGGGGAGGCAAGGTGAGACACTCCGAGATACTTTCACAACTTTCACTTAATCTTAAAACAGCTGGTTGTAACTTAACTCTGGAGAAAAAGTGACGAAAGTAGCCTTCATTGCATGAGAATAAGGATGGAACTAGAACTGAATGTGCTTTGCTGGGAGTTGACGACTATTGACAAGGGAAGTTAATGAAACCACAAACACGGAAGTAGTTATTGAATGTGGCTTTCTCGGAGAAGAGGTGTGTGACATTTAGAGTTGTAATGTCCAATCGAGGCCAATTTATCAAAGTGATGGGTGGAGTTAGAGGAATATTGATGATTGATTGATTTTATGTTGAAGAATGAATGCATGAGGAGCTACAAGTGGCAGTTTGTATTAATATTACATTGCTAAATAATGGCTTCGTTAGAATCCTTTATTTATTGTAATATACATCAAATGAATTAATTATATAAGAAGATTTCCAACATTACTTATTTAAATACACTTATATAGCATTATGAATATACTGTGACTCTCGCGTCGGCAGCATTTCCCACGGACCTGGAGAAGGTATTAATTACTTTCATCCCGTGACGGAATACATGGCCAGCTAACAGAACACCTGACTCGGATGGAAAGTCATGACATTTTCTTCGATGCGATGTGATCAGCACATTTTGCTGTCACGAACACACTTGCAAGGAAGGAAATGTAGACGTGAACGTGAGAGCCTTCCGTGTGTGGCTGAAAGCAACCGAGCCCCATACCTTCCCCGCATGGAGAAACCCAGTGCATCCTCAGGTGTCTTGCCTTTGTATGTTGACACCTTTAGAGGTGCTGGATAAGTGGAACGAGAGATTGGAAGTCTCGTATTTGTGAGGCAAGAGAATGTGAGGATATGCTCTGGACTGAAATGCCAAAGACGAGATTGTCTTTGATTCTTCTTTTCTGTAGTATACTCTCTATATCGTGGATGTGTTTCAGCATCTCGGAGACACAGTTGCATTCACTAAAAACTACAACATTTCTTTCAGGTTTCATCTTCCTACATTTCTATATATCACTATAACTAGATACAACTGACTCATCATAATTTCCTACAAACTGCTGTTTAAGTTTAATAATAACAATAGGAGTGGGAGCGCTTATGTAGGTCATAATTTCAAATAATACCGATGTTGTTATCTGATGCACACCTGGCAAGTTTGTAAGATCTTTGGTTACTCAAATGGGACGTTGTGGAATAATAAGGAATAATAACTCTGGGTATTGTAAATGCAAGTAACAAGATAACGATGATGCGAGCGTAAAAATGTAGACAGAAGTAACGGAGACTTAGAATAGCCTACAATGGCTATGTAGATCTGTAGCGTTATTGACTAGAAATGAAATGACACGATTATGGTAACAACAATGCGTGAGAAGGCATTAGAAAATAAAATGTAATACAAAAGCGTTTCATGAATTGCATCATCAATTGACCACAGAACCTGAGATAACTTTCTCGCTCATATACAAGAGAATTGCAAGTTTGAATGTCCGTTTCGTTTGAGAGTTGAACATTCTTTGTGTACCATAAACTAGCATTTGTCTGTGCGGACTCGTTTTTATGGAAGCTACGAAAAGTAATCATGTGTGTGCCTTAGAAGTCTACAGCATTAGAGTTAAGAATTACAAATTATCACGGAATTACATACTCTGAGAGAGTGAAATAAGTATTTATGTGCATGAAGAAACATGTCAATTCTTTTTGTAAACTTTTGTTTTTTCGGGTTTTGATTTTTCAGCAATTAAACTGCTGCACTAAAGAAAATCCACGATGAATTTTACTTTCCTCCGGACATCAACCGAGAACAAAAGTCATGACTATGATACTCACTTCCTGTTTAGTAATTGAGTCGGGTAAAAGTACCTTTTTAAGTAATATAGTTTAGTGGTGTATAATACTTCCTCTGCTTATAAATTGGCGAAAGATAGATTACTCATCGGTTCCCTTCAAAAACTTCATAGGTAAAGGAGTAGAGGTTAAAAATTGATAGCAAGTTTCTGTAAACTTACAGAAGTACCCGACCCAAACTCTGATATCATTCTCCATACTTTCTTAGATGAAAGCTAATTTGTCATCAGTTTATTAGGTGGTCTCTTCTTTGAATCCTATTCACCTAACCATTGGTGAGCTTGCCACGAGCGAAGAGTATTTTGTTGTGCATGTCTGACTCGTAATTCTCCCCGTTAGTAAATCTGTCTCTGTGATTCTCATGCCTGGGTCTCTCCTATCGCTGCTAAAGAAGGCATACAGTCGCAAACTCATGAAAACCACTGGCATTATTATCTGCAAATTATCGATGCGAATTCCGCAACTTATAATACTGATACTCATTTAAATGTATGAGCGTGCCTTCCCTTCGCCTCCTCACCTCCTTCATCCGATATTGACTGTCTTCTATGAGTACGAAGATAAACCTACATCTTGTGTATCTCCCTGTTCCTTAGACTATATCGACAAGTTGTATTAGTTAAGTTTGGCAACAATTAGTTGACTGCTCATATGACCATTAATCATATTGCATACGGGCAAATGTGTATCAACAAAAATATGTTTTTGACCATAACTGCACCTGTTTGTGGGACCAATGCCTCCAATAATTAGTTCATTACTCGAGGAAATAGGATAGAGCGATGCACCAATGCATCTGTATTTGCAGTGAGTAGGAATTAGTTCTTTGGTCAATTTGATCGGACAATCTAAAATACCACATCAAAACAGCTACTTAATGCAGGTCTGCTAAACATTCATGGAGTTTCCACCACAAAACCAAAAGTAATCAAGTTTCGTCTAAAAATGTTACTACAGTTTGTCCTGCTCAGCCAAGAAATGGAAAGCTAACCTCGGAAGATGGGATTTCGTTCCATCCGCTGTCTATCATATTTGACTAGCTTCACACGATAGAAAAGGTCCTACATGAGGCATCACCATAAAAGGTGGTTCCAACACTTCTCTACCTTTCAGACGTTGTGTATAACATATTTGACAACGTCCGATGAGGAATTACCTTAAGTGAAGCTAAAATCGGAATAATGCGCCTACAATGGGCTGACTTAACGTAAAAATAGACTTATTAGTTGATATTACGAGGATGAGTGGGAATCTTAGGGGAACGATCTTGACAGACAAGACTTTCACTCGTCACCTGGATGATGCATTGACGCTGATGGAGGAGTAGGGGATGGACAGGACGTTAAAGGGGACATCACGGCCTCCGTATTTCTTCGTTTCATCTTGGTTTTCTTCAACATGGTTGCCTATTTAAGGTAAAGTTCGATTAATAATCACTTTTCCTAAACTCGTTTCAGTTGACCCCGTATGTCCTATTACCTTCAGTGCAGACTTCAAAATCACAACGTCGCCAGGGGTCTGAATCCACGGTTCACCATCAACTTGTACTGGCATATCCGAATTGAGACGGATTTTGATATGTCCACCTTGTGCAATACGCATGGCAGATCGAAGCCCTGACTGAATTTGTCCAAGATGAACCACGCCAGTTACACCTACTACTTCTAACATCCCGTCCCAATGATTTGGCTTTGAAAATTGGTCTTCTTTTTCAGGGCCCCAAGGATTAGCTCCAGAGCCCCAGCTAATCAGACACAAAACATTTCATAAACACCGTTTTGTAAACCTCTCAGCTATCATTTAGCATACAGCTTTCTAAAACACAGTATCAGTTACCTCAGTATGTTGAGAATGATAATTCCCTCAACTGGTGGAAGCTCGATGTGCTTTCCATCAACCTCTACTCGAATTTCTCTGTGAAGATCCTTGCACATTTTCCTGGACACCATTTTTCTCAAACCCATTTTGACGTAAACCCCCTTGTTGTGGAGCCGAGAGTTAAACTTGTTTGGGTTCTCTTCTCTAGCATTGTGGAAATCCAGGCAAAGGTCCGCATCAATTCCGATTCCGAAATAGTTGTTCATCACATAAATTGCAGTGTTATCTTCACTCTGCGAACTAGCTCCGATTTGCACTGTAAGCAGACGCCAATAGTAATTATGCAACTATCATGATTCGTTAAAATTCGTTTATACAAATTGGCATAATGTTTGTTCCTTACATGCTTGATTCACCGGCATTTTGTCTTCAGCTTTCTCGTCTGGGTGGAAAACCACGGTCCAGCGATCTAGCCTAATCTCTTCTGCATCAATAACATCTTTGAGAAGTGTTTGTGCATCTTCACCTCCGGTGTAACCCGGACCCCAGCGCAGTACCCTTGCCAGATCATTTCCTGTCCCCAATGGCACAATGGCACAAGGTGGAGATGAGCACTCGGAATCTTGACCCACATTATCTAAGCATTGTAGCACCCAGCCGATTGTACCATCACCTCCACAAACCAGAATTCGATAATTCTCGATGTGCCGGAAGACATAAAGTCCCGGCAAGGGTCCACCATTGTCTAAGTCGAATACTTGATACGGATTGAGTAACTTTCTGAACGAAGAAATTAATTCAGCTCCTTGACACCCCCCAGATTTCACATTCACAAACACCAGGAGAGGAGTGACACCCTGAGGGATCATATGAGGAGCAAGAGCTGGTAACATCATCACTAGCAAAGTTTTCTCTTCATGCGTGGATTCTCTCAGGGCATAGAAAGCTTGAACTGCTTTGTAACAGTCTTCATACGTTATCACCAAACTCCCGTACTCGTAGTAGATCGGACCTATTGAACTGTACTTGTTATCTCGACCTAAGTACTCCTGCAGGACGTTCTCATACTGTCGTTGGTTAAGATTGGGAGTCAGGTTTCCAACGTACAAAGCCACTGTTGTCCCATGTGGGTCTTCAGACAGCTGCATGTGGAATCTGATCTGTTCCATTTGTCTCACGGAATCACGAGCGTGGTCTTTTAACAACAGCCATGGCTTCTCGTCCAGTTCCAACACTCTCTCAGTTACAGTACCTGAGGATAATCAATTTATCTTATTAAAAAATAGTCTGTAACATAGTTGTGTTTCAATAAAAGACTGAAGCCCCTGTAGTTCAGAACTCGGTAATTTCTTCATCCACATATATTCCTTACCTTTATCAACGACTACTTTAATCATTTGATAACCTAGCTGGGTTTCAGGGTCGAGTCCAAATTGATCTAATGCAGCGTTAATGACATCAGACACTGTGGTGTCATCATTCACTTGAATAGTGGCGAGACTCTGAGCAGTTTTCAATCTTCCAGAATAAACTTGGATTTCTCCAGTTGTCCTTTCTTCTTCCCTAAAGATCAAGAAAACGAACAATGAACTTCGGGTAGACAAAATAACATAAGTTGGGCTTAACTCATTGTTAAGGGTCATTAGTAATTGTTTGGGTAATTACACAAACCTGAATCTGATGAAAACAGCAGGTCGTTTCCCTTCTCGGCGCTTAAGATTTGATATTGGATTAGGATCCGTCACCCTTGACCCTTCGTCGTAGGCATCAGTAAGATAGTAACTGTCCGTGGGTTTTGTAATATGAAATGCTCTTAACGCAGCTGATAGTATTTGATCCACAGTTGCAGATTTAGAAATTAGTACTGGTCGGAATTGTCGCCTTCTCAGTCCTTGATTACCATCATACACCTTTATCGTTTCTTCGTCCTTCTCCTTGTCATGTTTACTTGACGAAGATGCTGGAGGAATGGAGTCTGTTTCGGAGTCACCCCTACTAGGCAACGGTCTCACGTCTCTGTCCCCACTACTAAACTCCTCGGATATACTTCTCGCTGTTTAAAACACAACACCACTTGATTAGTTCCTAAATGCAAAAGGACATCGTTTGTAACTTCAAAGAGAAAAAGTTCCACCCGAAAATTAGTGCCACGTAGTTTGAAACTCCACAAATAAACAGTTTTAGTATCATTAAGACAAAGTGAGCAAAAGAGAAAGTGACATTTTAGCAATTTATGACACGACAGTGCATTAAAGCAATCAAAGACGCAGACATGCCTCGTGAACTTGTTTGTTACACATTAATTGAGCACTTACCCCTGAACGGAAAAAGATTTGGAAACATTGACTTCCGTTTTCTTGGAAAGCACAAATGTGGAGTAGGTTGCTGTTTGGAGCACTCTAACAAAAAGCATATGCAAACAATAAACATAAGCCAAAATGAAAGAATTTAGCACACTTACTTGTAAACACAATGATATTACTTCACTCTGAACGCTCAACTGCATTGCAATTTGCAATTAGAGCATTCAGAACAAAGGCGCAAATTAAACTAGCAATAAAATTCGTTTCAGCAATAAGAAACTGAACAACAACGACAAGGGCGAACTTTTCGGGAATACAAAAATGATCATTCGGATATGACCAGTGTACAAATTAAATAAGACGATACGATTTGAGTGGTTGGTTATTTTGGTGAAATAGTGAAAACTTACGACAAGAGAAATCTCTGGACAGGGTATCTTTGGTTTTGGTTTTGGAAGCAACGCCTATAATAGTCTCTAACGGAACTTCCGTCCGGGGAATGGACACACCATGTGGAGGAAGATAGATCGGTTCCATAATCCCAAAGTTGCATTCCGGGGGCACCAATTTGTGGCAAGCAGGGTGTGCTGTGACCCCGCACCATTCGCACCTTTATTGATTGATAATCACGTCTCATTAGTTTCCATTTCCAAATCATTCTCGGAATAAAAGTGAAACCCACCTATAGCCCGTTAGACACTCGGATGACCAACATGTCTTCTTACAAACGGCACATTTGGAATTTGAGATGAGATTTCCTTCTCGCCAATGATGTATATGCCGAACCGATGACAACTCCCGACCAGGAAAGTACGTGGCACATTCTTTACAATTCGGCACCGACAGCTCCACGCACTCGACATGAACAAAATACTCGCAGACTGAAATACATAAAATGATTTTGATAGTCAATGGGAGAGTGATTTACACTTTACCTGTAGCCAAACAGGTATTAACCAGTCTCTCCTCGACTGTGTGAATTATTTTCACACCCGCGCACATGTGAGAAAAGAAAACAAATAAAGGACATACTTTCACATCTTATCGAAAGGTTATCATCCAGTCTCTTGCGGCAAACTTGGCAATACTTGCGTTTGAAGTGGGCCTGATCCGACCAGCAATGTGCCACCGGAGTCTGCAAATAACATGTCGTAAATGTCAAATCCACCAGTATTTCCTAATTTTAGCCAGTGTTTGTTTGCTTTTGGAATGACTCTCTGGAGGAGCAGCTGCCGTGTTTGGTTTTCCACTTGGATCCCACCTTATTTCCTAATACCTTGTTACCTGTTAATATTCCGGTAAAAGTGGGTGGGGTAGGTGAGACTTACCCCTAAACACACCTAATAAACATGGGAACTTGGAAATGCTTAACAGACTATGCATCACTTTTGAAGAGGTCACAGAAGAAGACGCGAAGGAAAAAGGTCTCACCTTGACATGGGATATCGCGACAGTAGAACACGGGGTGAGTACGTTCTTCTGACATCGCTCGTGGACGACAAAGTTGCACACTGAAAGAGAGTATGAGATGAGTGGGGTGGGGGGAAAGGTCATGAGGGGACAACAAACCTTCACAAATGTAGCCCTGCTGAATGAGACCCCATAACATGTCGGTGCAGTGATGGCAGTAGGTGGGCTTGTGGAAAGTCTTTTTGGAGAAGAGATGCCCATGGTGAGCCATCACCCACCGTCAGGAGGACATGGGGGTCAGCAGTTCATGTCGGAGAGCACTGGGAGCACTTGCACTTCACTATGCGGAGGGAGTGGCAGGAGAGCGCTGGTGACCCAGGGAGAGTGGCGAGGAGGGTCAGCACAGTGAACGCCATGGCTCCTTCCCTTTCACTTTCATCATTGCGACTGCGAGCGACACACCTTCACCAGCTCCCTCCTCTCCACACAGCCTCACACAGCTCCACCACCACCACCAACACCACCACCACCACCTTTCTCCTACTTACACTCCGTCTCTACTCCCTACTAGTCCCTACATGCCCTATGACCCTACCACACGCTTCCATGTCCTCTAATTAACCCACGCTTTCATCCACCCCTCATGACTCGTGACCTCTCCCATATGTCATTATTCCTCTGTATAGGCTGTTTTAAATGCTACAAATAAATGAGTTCATTGGCTTGGCTGGAGAGATTGATTTAATTAGGATGCATATTTAATAGACGATGATGATGGTAAGTAGGAGAGATTTGATGGAGGGAGTGATTAAGTGAGGGTGAGTGATTAAGTGAGTGAGTGTGAGTGAGGAGGACGGAGAGGAGCGCTGGGAGTTTATTAGTAACTCTTCCTCTGGCAGAACTCTCACTCCTTCGTCATCCCATTGTTGTTGTTGTTTTCTACTCCCCACTAGTCCCCACGAGGACTTTCGAACTCACACCCCCCTCCACCCTTCCCCACTTTTATCCCTTCTCCACCACTTCACTTAATCATTTCCTCCGCCACAATACACATATATATACCACCATAAGGTTCAACGTCCAGTTTAATTAAGGTTAGTTCATTGTTTCCTGTTTTTAATTGAACGGAGCGGTGAGGCGGTGTGGGTGTGGTACGGTTGTTTTTGTTTGTGTCGTTTGCGAGTTAAGGAAGGTGGTCATTTAATTAGGTTGATTAGTGAATTGTTTGTTTTGAATGGGTGAGTAGTGGGAAGTGTGGGGGTTTAAGGGACATTAAGGAAGGTTTGTTTTGGTGTTAAGTGATTAGGGTTTGATGATGAGAAGCCCTGGAAAGATAGTTGAAGGTGATGGAGCTTAATGTTGGGTGATTAGTCATTTTCGTGAGTCATCTTAAAGGGGAGGGTTGTTGTGATGGGTCAAAGAAAGGATTAATGTTTAAGATGTGTGTAGCTGTTGATGATATTGTGGAAGTGACGCGCTGATGATGACGAGGAAGAGCTTATCTCACGAGTGTTTATGTTTTATTTTCAGTGGTGGTGTGCGTGATTGCCCAGCCATTGTGTGTCATCTAGGATATCATTACCTTATCGCTACGGTTTACTGTGGAATTGATAAGTAAGGTCTGCCAATAAGCTCCTTATTGCTTTGGATCGCCAGTTGGACTAGAAAATACTCCCCTGGGATTTCAACATTCATTCGTTTTAGGCTTTAGGGGAACTTTTAGAGGTGAGAGGTCCTTCGGAGTTTTGTATTTTCTGTTGTTGGGTTTCTTGATTGGAAATTATTAGGAAGATTATAAAGGCTTCTCCCGGATTTTAGCGCAAGGTGTGTGTGTATTAGTTTTCTTGTGGAAACATTTTTGCAAGTGGAAAGTGGAATTCGTGGCAAGGTTGTCGGTTTGTAGTTTCAGTTGAGTTGAATCTTTGCCAAGTGGTGTGTAAAATGTGAGTTGCAGAGTCAGAAGTTATTATTTTTATTTACGTGAGCGTCTACAAAGACTTGAGTTACGTTTATTACGGGTGTAATGGTTGTTTAATGAGTTTAATGTATGCAAGTGTTGAATGTAGTTTAATTCTGTGTTTCGGTTGATTTTCAGGCACTTGTTCATTGAGCTTTTGGTTGGACAACGACAGCTGGAAGTTGAAGAGAATTATTCAAGTGATAAATGTCCAATAAACTGTAAAGAGTTTTAGAAATCATCTGTAATTATCGTACGATATGCTCGATAATCAACAAATCATCATGACCAAGAAAAAGGAAAGTGGAAAGAGTAAATCCAATAGAAGTAGTCGCTTTTCGTTAAGAAATATTTTGACGTCTACAAACATCCTCGCCGGAGCTAGTAATGCCAACTTACCACTTCCGACGTCGACCAGTAGAGGAAAAGAACCCTTCTCATTTTCCAGCAAAAAACGGAAAAGTAAGTGGGAAGTTTTATTGTTGTGTATTAATGAAGTGGAATTAAATTGGTTGTGGTTTGTAGTGAGTGATTCTGAAATGGGACTGGAAACGATCGGAGATAGTACTGAATTGTCAGAGGTTGTTGCAATTGATACCTATGTGGAGCCTCAACAGCTGCCCGATGGAAAGTTTGAGTGTCCGATATGCTATGGAGCGGTGGAGTCTTTTCCTGATGTTGTTTCGTGTCAAAACCATCGAGCTTGTTCTGATTGCTGGAGAGAGTATCTTCGGATCCAAATCACTGAGTCTAGGGTTAACTTAACCTGCTTTCAGTGCTCAAAACCACTCCATCCAAATGGTATGTGGTTTGCAATTAACATCTAGAAAATGTCTACATGTTTAGTCAAATTAATTCGGTTTAATTTGGTCCTTATTTTTGTTTTAGACATTAAGTTCTTAGCAGAATCTGATCTCATGACTAAGTATGAAGACTTCATGATACGAAAAATTTTGACAATGGAACCAGATGCAAGATGGTGCCCTGCTCCTGACTGCGGGTATAACGAGTTTCAACTGTTGTATTTCAAATACGAGAAAAATACAATAATAATAATCGCACTTTGTATTTCATAGGTTTGCTGTGATTGCTGCTGGTTGTGCCAGTTGTCCCAGAATACTTTGTGAACGGAAAGGATGTAACACTGCTTTTTGTTACCACTGCAAGCAGATTTGGCATCCCAATTTAACTTGTGATGCTGCAAGGGCCCTGAGATCATCAGAAAATATGGACAGCATACTAGCATCTGTCAGTGCCAGTGGGAAACTTACAAGTGAGAATCAAGCTGGAATCAGAGAAGATATCAAGCCGTGTCCAAGATGTCAAATTTTGATTGTAAAAATGGATGATGGTTCATGTAATCACATGTCCTGCGCTGTATGTGGAGCTGAATTTTGTTGGTTATGTATGAAACAAGTGTCAGACCTTCATTATCTAAGGTACTGCATTAAAGTGCATTAGTTAAAAGTGTCTACTTAATAGATACAATAGATAGTACTGCTTTTAATAGTTGTTTCTAGCACCTCAAGTAATTAAAAATGTGTTTATCCCAACAGTCCTTCTGGTTGTACATTCTGGGGCAAGAAACCTTGGTCCAGGAAGAAAAAGTTAATGTGGCAGCTGGGTATTCTAGTTGGTGCTCCAGTTGGTATTGGTCTAGTCGCAGGAATAGCTGTCCCGGCTATGATTATCGGTAATTTTATTAATTTTTTCAGATGGCATGAAATAGGAAAGTGAATATTTCCAACAGAACACCTCACTTCAAACTTCTGGGTTGATTCTATTTTGCAGGCATACCAGTTTGGGTGGGCAGGAAAATACACAACAAAATGAAGATGTCCGTTCGTCACAAGAGAAACTTAGCTATTACGGGAGGAGTAGTTTCAGCCATAATAATATCACCCGTTCTTGCTGGATTAGCAGTGGGATTGGGAGTTCCGATTTTATTAGCATATGTCTATGGTGTTGTGCCAATTTCCCTCTGTCGCTCAGGAGGATGTGGATTGGCTACATCTCCTTCAGGTGTCAAACTAGATTTCGATGAAGATAGCGAGTCTCTCGATCAGCCTTCGGCAATTATTTCGCACAATGGACTCACTCGACAATCAACGCGAAGCAACGGTACGTAATTGAATTTGTAATGTATGTACAAATGTTCTTCATCTGAGGTTATGTTTCAGAGTTCGGATCAGCAAGAGGGGCTCCTTCCATAGGGGAAGTCTCCGTGGTATCTTCCGTAGGAGGTATACCTCAGAGGGAGTCCAGTCCTGACCATGAGTCTGCCAGCATGGTAGCTCTAGCTGGGGCTAGTCTGACTGGAAGTGTTGGCTCAAGTAGTCACCCACCTTCGCATAACAAGTAAGCAACACATATTCAGCCAAAGTAGTTAATAATCGTACAAAGAACTGACACCCTTCATTTGACCCTCACAGATTAGAGATTCAAGCTGATGTAATTTCCAACAAACGCCATAGTCTGAGCAGTGAGACCGCTTCTGTTTGTTTATCAATGGATGATGCTGCAGCATCCACCCGAGGCTTAGCAGGGTCGGTACTGAGTTACAAAGTCAACATTGAAGACTCAAAAAGCGAAGCAAGTTGTGGACAGTAGAAGAATGTTTGCTGTAGTGTACTACGGTTTTCGTGACCGTAATTTTAATTAACATTGTAGCTTTTACAACATCGGTTGTCGTATAAATCCAAGTCAACTTGAAGTCACGTACAATTCAAATCGCTGACTAATCGTTCTAGAGATACTTTACGAGCTCATTCGACGAGTGCTTGCTTTGATATTAAGAAAATTTATATGCATATATGAATTACTTTGTAGTTATATCGTTATCAGTTAGCACACTTAATATGTACCTTTGTGAGAAACAAACATATTGTAACAATGCACGCCTAATTCTAAAGAAATCCTGTCCGCAGTCTTCAAATCAAAATATCTTTGAAACACGTTCTTTTGATCAACTTTACAAACACAAATAATAGAAAGCACATGAATAACGTGTCAGATCATTTGGCATGTCATCTTTTGGTTATGATACTCTCATAATTGTACATACATACGTGTTTGCTGTGTTTATTGCTTTTTTATCAGAAAACTCTGAGCTGTAAGTGTTAAGTATAAAGCAGTGCGTGAACTAATTCGGAAACTCGTATTTTTACTATAGCTTTAAGGAAGAAAAGTCGTTCCTAACCACTTCTTTCTTGAAAAATCGCCGCCAGTATTGTATTAATAACTATAAGACAAGCATCTAAACTGATCAAAACTTATTCTAAGAGAGTATCTGTCTAAAATTATTCCGTAAATTGTAGTTTGCCGTTGTGAACTCTTCGAAATGTGTACGTGTAGAATGAGTTTTATTTTTTACTGTCTGATACGGAATAACCTGTGGAAATCCATTGAAGAAAAATATTAAATGCTGTAAGATTTTTAATCGATTTGCTTTCACAACGTCATATACGTTGGCATGAATGATTCAATCAACTGCTTCTTGCGAAAGAAAGGTCGGGTCAGATAAAAAAGAATGTTGGACTAGTTAGAAAGTAGATTATGAAACCAAGTCAAGTTTACGTTCAAAGAAGTCCGTCGACTAGGTACGATTAAGCCTTGAAGGTCAGCCCATGCATTTTTCCCTGGTTGTGTAACTCCTTGATGAATAAATTGCGTGTTACACGGACCATTCTCGGTGACAACAAGAAGGCATATAGACTTTCTTCTATCGCCGATCAGCGAGAAAGTTTGTGCCATATAATTTCGCCTTTGAACAAACATGTTTACTCATTCTGGAAGGAGGTGAGGTGACTAAAATGGATGTAGGAGAAAGTAAGTATTGCCGAGAAACTAATTCCTATGTAGGGTTTAGTTTTAGTCTGGAATTAGCATAAAGCGAGTCATCATAATGAATGTTGTTTTGCACCTATTAGGGTCATGTTGTCCGGTAAGTAACGAACACGAAGCTTATTTTGGAGAAAGCCAGAGGGGGGAATTTAGGAGGAAGTGTACAGATTAATTATAGAGGAAAGTCACCATTAGGTTGAAAAATAGACAAGACCTTCGAAAGGGGAAATTCGTTTTGTAAATTGGTTTTTGGTTGTCACGATTTGGTTGGGAAAACACTGAGCATTAAGTAAGGGAGAGTGGGTGAAAGCTTTCCCTGTGTGTTGGGAAGGAATCGAGATGGGCCGAAGGATGACGACATGGATGGTGAGAGAGACAAGAGACCCGGATGAGTGTGGATGGTAGTGGTGGATAAGGAAGGCAGTGTGGACGGGGATCACGAGTGGACGCAGGACGCATGGACAGAGTTTGGAGAAAACTGCTGGAGATGTACGCAGGAAGGGAGCCGATGTTTGTCTCGCAACTTCCTATACACACCGATGTTCTAACCTTTGTGCAATTTGGCTTTTACTTCCTCCGGGTTGTCCTACTATTTTTGCATTGATGTTCTATACTCGGTTGCTCCAGATGTAATCACAATGGGAATGTGAATGCGCAAGGAAACATACCTGGTGAGGTATCTAATGTAATAATAATAATGTCTAGTTCTTCTTGAGGTTATCCAATCTCAGGAGAGCCGACTCTCCGCGTAGGAAAGAGAAAGCACCTTAGGCTCCTTTCTCCTTATCTTCAGCCACTTCAAATATCCTTCAACAATACACACTGGAGTTGTAGGGAACTAAAAGGAGAGTGGTGGCTGAGTGGGACACATAAAGCATAAGGTTGAAGTTGAAGGGGGCTGAGGTTAAGAGTTAAGAAGCCCAAAGGGAAAGTAAGGCCGCTAGTGAAGGATTGAAGATCGGGTTGATTATCTGAACAAAAGCCACCACATTTTACGAGTGAATAATGATTGGCCACATATCTTCATCATAAATCACACACATACTCCTTCTGCTTTCTCTACCCGTTCACCCGTTTATGGATTTACAGTGGAGGGTCTGTCAACTCTGGTGAGGTGAGGTGTACAACTGATTTCTGAGGAAAGGTACGTACTGTCATTCAAAACCTTTATCATTCACTGGTTACTTGTTACTGACTTGAGTGTTTGGAAGTACTGGAGAGAAAGTTTGTATAGCTGGTTGTCTCCGACTGAGGGTAAAAATAGTGTGTCAGCATGGAGTGTGTGTTTTTTACTTAAAATAAACATACAGAGAGGGTTGGGAAGGAGGTAGATGGAAGTTTTAAGTGGAGAAGGTCCCTCGTGATTGTCGGGAGATAGCTTCCCAAGAACAGTAGTAGGGGGTTTGAAGGTTTTGAACTCTTGCCAAATTAAGTTTTTTGCCGCAACATACCCACCACTTCTTTCATTCTTGGTCATTGAGGCAGCAATAAAACGATTCTTCCATGAGTCTTCAGCCTTTTCTTTATTTTGAACAAGGTTAGTGAGATGAAAGCAGGAGAGAGTTAACAAGTGTGTAGGTTTACATTTATGTGTGATATTTAAGCATGAGATTTTGTATGTAGGTGGGTAGTTTTGGTTTTGTATGATTTTAGTATTAAAACTTATCTAAGATTTAATCGGATTTGGGTGTAGCACGCGATAAAAAAGAATCCATGGGGTGACCCTGAGGAGTATGAGAAATGGGGAGGTTTCCAATATGCATGGCGTATGAATGCGTAATAATAATATGTTCCATAAACCTTTGGTGCTGCTGTCCTTGACATACACACAACTGATGCATCTGTTCTTTTCTCTATAGACTTTCTCCGTGAGAAATGAGGCTCTACAGTTGAGGGCTGCGTTTATATACTTAATGATCTAGAAGTTCCCACGGTCTCTACTACTTCTTTGTTGAAAGTTATTGAGTAATGGGAATGGTGACAGAATGACGACTGTGAGGTGAATGCAGAGCAGGTAGACGTGGGAGAGATACCATCGACTTTCACGTTCTGGAGTGGAGTAGGTTACAAAAATGTTGATTGCTTCCGAATGTCGTAATTTGATTGTTTAATGTGCTCCTGGGTTCATTTTAGTTGGTAGGAATTCGTGGGAAATGAGTTAGTTGGTTGAGTGAGGTGAAGTGGAGTGGATGAAGAGAGACATTTTGAGTTTCTTAAAGCATTAAGGCATTATTTGAGGAGAAATAGAGGCACTTAGGGTTTGAAAGGTTGGAAAGCAAGCATAAGATTGAAGGAATTGGAAGTACGAGTGATATTTTTGAAAGTGAAAGCGAGTGAAGGGGAGGTTTTAAGTGTTTAAGTGTGTGTGGTACTTATCAAGAGATTGTCTGAGATTAGTTAAGGAGTAAAGATAATGAGGGATGATGATTAAAAGGAGAAGGTTAGGAGTAGAGGAGCAGTGAGTGTGGAGTGAAAGTACTAAGGATGGTCGTGTTGTAGGGAATGTTGGGGGCCGGAGTTGGGAGTGAGTCAAGATGAATAATGACCCACGACGGCGCTTATCGAGGCCGGAGCTGCCAGCAGGGATCTCTGCGATATTCAACCCTCGGAAACTCCGAAGGAACTCCACGGCAGTGAGTCAACTTCTGAGTGGCACGAGCAGACATCCCTCAGTTGTTGTCACGGATGACAACGCTGCGGAGGTGGACTTCTTCTTCTCTTCCATGAGTGGTGGACTTGCGGCTGGTAGTCACACGAGTATCAGTGGGGGTGGCTTGGGTCCTCCCTTAGGTATGGCCAATGGACCTGGTAGTGCTAATCCCCCCACAGGAAGTAGTGGGGGAGGAGTTGGTGGGAGTAGTTCTTCCAGTGTGCCCCTACTTTCAGATCAGCAGAATATTGTGACCATCGAAAGCTCCCTGTCTTCGTCCCTCCAGCAGACCCAACAGTCCTCTGCCCAAGGACTCCAGCAGAACAATACAAACATCAAGCCCATCGCCAAAACCATCGCTACCATCAGAAGAGCTTTGTTCTCCAAAACTGCACGGAAGGTGAGACACATTTACTTCTCTTTAATGACCAACCTCATTTCTTGGAGCAATAACATTCCTTATTCATTAAGCACTGGGAGAGAGACGACTCTCGCAAGTACAGAACAAGTGTGTTGGCTTAATGAGACTCACTTAAATTCTCATCTCTGCATACTTTAGTATTTGATACGAGGAGGATCTTTTTGTGTGTTATCCTCAACATTAGCATTTCCTAAGTCTCATTCCTCATCACACTCCCGCACGTTAGTTTGACCAAAAGAGTTAATTGCTTTTCAGCTGTTTGTAAGGCAGAGAAAAGTAAAAGAAAAAGTAGCGAAAGTATTTTGTTGAGGAAGGCCGAAGGGGGAATGTGGGTTGAATAAGTTGATGGTTGTTGGAAGTGAGCCGCATTGGCGTAGATTGGGAAGGAATAGTGGTGAGGTGATTTGAGAGGAATTTTATGTGTTTTGGACAAAGTCAGACAATATGAAAGTCCATTCTGCGGCAATATGGGAATGGGCTGCATATGATTTCTATGGTCTTCGTGACCTTTCTTCTTAGACTCGCATAACTGCCTCAAGCATTAGAGAATTTGGGTATTACTTGTCTGGGGAGAAAGTAACTTGATCGATTATTACTAAGGAGGTGGAGTATGGAGAGAAATGTGGGTGCCACTAATGTGCTTGGCATTTACATTCTAGTAAGGCTGACGTGGGAGAAAGTCGTGAAAGTATTTTGGTGGTTTTAAGTTGTGGGAAGGAGTGGGTATTAAACGGATGATACTAAAGAACGTGGAGAGTTGAGGAAAGTATTAACAAAGTTGAAGGCGAAATGAAGGATGAGATTGATGGGATGTGTGTGTGGTGGTGGTTGATGAGATCCTTAAATGGTGTGAGTTGAAAGATGTATGAGTTAAAGAGTTTATATTGTGTGTTATAGTTATGCTGCGGTTTGTTCCTGTCGGTGTTGGTGGGTTGCTGTTGGACGATAATGTTCCATTCGATTCGAAGGGCCTACTTGACGATGCACCTGTTAACAGAGGAGTCTTCAGGGGAAGCGGAGGTGAAGGAGAGTTCAACATCTTCGTACAGTTACTCAGCATTCGACACTTCCAAAGTATTCCAAGCGTTTGGAGACTCTCACAGTGATAGTAGTGTAAATACAAGTCTGAGGGAAGTGAGTTCTTCCATGCCAAAGAGAATGAAAGTGGTTAAAGTGTATGACGCACCATTTTTCACCGCGTGGATCCTGACAATTTGTACGATATTATTTTACCCGATTCATCAACTGACAGTTCGATTTTGTTCGTGTATGGGTCGTAAAGGGCCCAAGAGTATGTCCAGAGCCATTTCAGACGCTGTCCAGGGCTTTCGAGAACGTGGAATGACTCTTTGTAAGTCGTTTTGTCTTTTTCTCTCTCCACTTTATGTCTTCACGTACCCTTCATCCGTCAAAAGACTTTTTCCGTGGATGAATCTGCTCACTGATGCTCCACTAGTGTGTTTGAGTATAAAATGTAATGTCCCATGTGTTCGTGACACTCCAGAAGGCCCATTAAACTCCGTAGACTGGTTATGCAAACTCCAGGAGAAAGTTTGTTATAGGGATTATACGTAAGGAGTGTTGTAAAAGAGATTTAGGGAGGCAGCTGTAGAAGAAGAGAGTTTTTGAGATTTGGAAATGTGTATCTCATTATGGAAGGAAAGGAGGAAGAGGTTCAAAGAGGTTGGGGAAGGAATAAAGAGAATAAAGTGATTATTCGTATTCACTTTCCCGTGAAGGAAAGTCTTTTTCTTTTGGAAGTTCTTTTATGTCGTAAGGAAGCGTGTAAAAAGCTTGGGAAGTTTGTAAGTATGTATTGTTAATAATAATGTGTATGGGAGAGATTTAGTCGAATTCATTAGTAGTTTTGTAGTAAGTTATAAGTACCGAGGGAAAGGGAAAGACGGAGAAAGCTTTTAGTTTTGAGAATGAATTAATGTCAGCTGGAAGTTGCGTTTAGTAAGAAAGAGGAATCTTTGAAGAGATACTGAAAGAGGTAAAGTTGATAACGGAAGGATTAGGTTTGTTTTTGGGCAGTGGGGAATTGATGACGGTGATGGGGAGAGACGCATTAGGATTTATATTTGTAAGAAAGCGAACCACTTAAAGGGGGACGTAGAGAAAGTTGGCTGGGGTTTTTATAGTTGTTTTTGGTTTATTGATTTTGGCCGGAGGAGGTTGCTTTCTCCGTGTGGAAGAGATGATAAAAGACAATTGAATTTTTGTGTGATGGACAGTTCAATTCATCGGGAGATGTTCGATTCTGTGTTGCCTGTGGTTGGTGACCAACTGGTTGATTGCTTATTCACTCAAGTCGCTGAATGCAACGCAAGTTTTGGCGTTGTTTGCTACAACCACTTCGTTCCTCTACCTTCTTTCATGGGTGGTGCTTCACCAACAGTTTGTTGGACTTCGAGTGAGTTCATTTTTATATGTTGGAAGTCTGTAAAGGATTGGCTTATGGATGGACGGGTTGATGATTTGGTGTTGGTGACTTTCAGATTCTTGCTGTGATTTTGAGCAACATGGGAATCGCCTTGTTTGCCTATATGGACGGACAAACTCACAGGTCGAAGACGATAGTAGGAGTGATCATTGGGGC
>JAQGAB010001064.1:0-19066 GCA_034696565.1 Isotomurus graminis
CTAAGGTTTACTAGTTTGACAGTTAAAATACTAATTTTTATTTATTTCAAACGGGAGTATTTTAGTGTAACCTCCTTCCCGCCTGTGAACCTTGAATCTTCTTCCCGCTTGTGAACCTGAAGGTTCTTACAGTTACGCAGACCCTGTATGGGCAATTTAGGCCTTCTTACAGGTACTTAGACTCTTTAATGGCAACTTAGGCCTTTTTACAATTACTTAGACCCTTTAATGGCAACTTAAGCTTTCAGAAAAGTCCCATAATGGGAGTCAATCAATTGACATACGGGAATTAATTGATTGTAGACAGGAGTTGACGTGGGTATTGGAGAATGAAAATGTAGGGGTGGAGGTTTGTTTTGTGGACGTGGATGTAGGTATGGTGCTCGTGTTGTGGTCCACAGCTCATCCACAACAACTTGTGGCTGAAAGATGTGGGTATGGGGGTGTGTTTTCGACGAAAGATATGGGTGTGGAGATATGTGATAAGAAATAGCTGAGAGCACTGAATGTGTTTTATGGAATACGAACAAAGTTCTATGCAGCTCTGTTGTCCCGGTGGAACTGAAGAAGGATACATGTATGCATGAGTAAGAACAATGCGATGGTGAGTTTGTGTTTTCGCGCGGGTATTCAAGATGTGTGATGTTCGTAAGAGGGCGTGGGTTGATATATTTTAAAACACATGGAGAGCAGGGCCAGTCATTGGTAGTCCAGTGTCGGTTACATTTGTGATAGAAGTGCTTTTGGCGTGGTTGAACTACAACAGTGTTATTTCGAAATTTACCTAGAGCTTTGTGTTTTTCTTTCAGTAGTTAAGGTAACTAATTCCAACAAATGGACCCTAACATAATTAAGCAAATTATTCTATATTCTGTGTTTAGATGCCTTTTTCCAATGGAACTGGTCGTAGCGGTGGAAATCAAGGAAGAGGAGGTCGGGGGGGAGGACACGTATCACAGTTTGACGGAACAATCACTGCGTTTGGTACAGATCGGTTCTGTTCAGCATGTGGATTAGTGATTAAGGGGTTTGCTACTGCAATGCTTGGTAAGAAAGGAGGATTCACAATGTAAGCCATTTATGTTAATATCGATTAAGAAGTTGGTGTTTACATTTGTGTAGCAAAATGTCCTCATGCAGCATGTGGGGCTCCTGTGCCTCTTCTGATTACTTCCGAAAATGAGTTTAACGAAGCTGGATTCGGGCGTTGCAGGAACTGCAAGTCTTACCTTCAACGTAACGGCCAATTACTGGTATAATGTTCTGCTAAATAACATCTAACAATGATTTGTTCTTGTTCAGGGACTGATGTGCACTGCCAGAACTGCCGCCATGTTAATGTGACTGCCAAAGAAAGAATGGAACGTTTAAAGCGTAAGGCGTTATTGGAAGAGACGGTCCAGTTGAGGAAAGAGAGCAAAGAAAAGGATGCAAAGATTGCCAGACTTGAAGCCATGAATTCAGAGTTAAATGCAATTGTGAACCGACAGGAAATGGAGAATAACGAAATGGACGAACAGCTGAGTCAGATTGGTAGGGTTACTTGTGTGAAGAATGTGTGAATGATTGGATGGTTCTTAAACTATTAGTTTGTTATAAATAATGTTTCTACAGATGAAGGGTCCGTTCTTGGAATAGAAGGTAGTCAGGAGACGCAAGAAGGAGTTGGAAACAGCAAAAGTGCTGCAACTGAGAAAGGAAAAGAGACACAGGAGGTAGCTAGAGGCAGCAAAGGTGCTTCTGGTAAGAGCACAGGTCCATTTTAATGGAGTTTTATTGCATGTGCAATAAGTGTATTATAACACAAATGCTGATACCACTGGCAGACCCCATTGTTAATCGACTGCAGAGTCGACAGATGCATAGAGCTTTATGTTAAGTTTGTGAATTTATGAATTAAATTAATTACTCATAGATTTTGAGGGACATTAATTGTTATTTTATTCTTGAAGCAATGAAAAGGTTACAATTTTAAAGTTTTAATTTTATTTACAAACATTTGGTAAGAAATTTGGTAATCTCGTTAAACAATAATACCCATCCCAATCCAAAGTCTCCATACAACGCCTGCTTGTTAGGGTGGTAACACATAAGGGCCTTTCGAATATGCTTCTTTATATTTCCGGAACGAAACTCCTGGTTGAGAAGTGGCAAGGGCCCCTTAGGGGTATGTGTTTGGTATACAAACTCAAGTAGTTGAACTGGATCTTTCCTAGGGAAATGTTATTCATCGTTAGCTGATTTACTAAGTAACATTTTTATACAGTGTTGTGTTTAAAAATGTATTACTTGTCATGGACCGTCTCGAGTTCATTTAAACCTGAACGCATCATCCCCATATAGTCCTCTTGTTTAAGCTCCGGTTGAATGTCTGGTTGTTGTGCCACAGGCGGTGCTAAACACTGGGGCCCCTCCATGAAACGCATTGCATCTAATGCCACCAATGAGGGTCCATCAGGGATATTTCGTTTACGCATTTCGGAAACCTAAAGAATAAACAACTATAACTATACACAATTATACACAATTATAATTCATGCCGTTGTTAGTTTTTACTTCTTGGAGTGGTTATTAAAGTTAAACAGAAGTTACAATCTTGATTGAATCCGGTATTTCAATACAAAACCATTCTCCTTAAACAGCTAAGTTGTACAGTCGCTGGACTGTCAGCTTCTAAAACTTGCGGAGTTGTCGGAGAACTTCGGATTTCCACTTAAAGGCAGGGAACTTCTTGTGTCGCGCATTTTGAAGTCGTCGGATGAGTAGGTCGCGCTCTAACTGACAATGTACCCATGCCTAGATCTTACGCTACTTTTTCAAGATTTTTTGAGAATGTAGTCACAAGGTCCTAACTTAGTTTTTGTGTATGGCCGTTCTTCCCCATATTGGGTTTTCAGGGTAGTTTTAAAGATTAAGTGAGATATGTTGAGGTAGCCATGGAAGGTGTTGAGAGTGGAAAGTTGGGAGAAGAGAAGAAAGTGAAAATTCCCTATCTCGCTCAATGTTAAGTTTGGGGTTTTCTGTGTTATGCTCCATAAGGTGAAAAAAAAAAATACATAACGCGAGATAGGGAACATCAATCGGGCGAGATAGGGAGTCCACCTCCACTAAAGATTAGTTCAGGAGTTTTTGAACGGGGTTTAGCAGGGAAACATCTGTATTGGACATGTTATTTGGAAATCTGTAGTGAGCATTTTTTACGTCAGTAATTATCAACCAATTTGACATGCGCATAATAAATGTGGAAGTGAAGAATGTATCTTTAGCGATCCAAGAATCATCAATTCGTATAGTGTTAAGAAATTGCTATTAGAATAACGGATTAATCTCCATATATATTTAAGTATACAATAGTTTAAGTATTATTAGTTCAAGATTTTATCTGTTACTACTTTTAATTGACCTAATGCTGAAAAGAATTGTTGCTCACAATCACAATTACCTATTATCTGTCACGGAAATAAACACGCCATGACTACGATGACTTGATGAGAGTTAGCATGAAAAAAAGAAATAATAAATGTAATGGGGATGAATTTATATACCGTGTGCTATGGGCAGACTATTATTATATTGCTACTCCTAGAAAGGATGAGTATATAAAGTGTGTGGAATTGTGAGGTTTAATTATGGTTAATTATAAGCATAAGAGCTTGACATGAAGTGTATAAGGAGACTTTTGCGTCACAAAACTACATAAAGAGTTTAGAAGTATATAAAACATGCATATCTCAAGTAATTTAATAAGGTGATTAATACGAAAGTCCCAATTGCATCGTATTTGTAACTCCGAGACAGGAATTCTGCAAATAGTTCAGGGTCAACTAATGCTATTTACGTTATAGGTGATTTAACAGATGCTTCATGGTTTAACACTCACGACGTGTAGTACAGTGACTGTTTCTTATATTAATATACCTTAAAGGAAACAAGTTTCAAAGCCCAATAGAATCATTTATTAGTAAATTTTGAAGTATGCAGTAGACAAACTCCCTTTTACTTAAAAAATGCATATTTGGAAGGCATACGTAATTTTGTGTTTCACAGAGTGTTGTTGATACAATAACTTTCACTGGTGACTAATTCTGTATTCAAGGTTTCCAAAGGAATCCTCTCAATTAACCTGATTCAGGTAGAAGATTGCAGGATAAGAACTCCATTAGTTTTTGAAAATCCAAGATTATTTGCAACATTTCTTAACATCTCCAGGCACTCAGGAGAAATAGTTGGACTCCTCGAGAGAAGGTAAAGATAGTCGAAAGATGCGATTGACGTACCACTTCCTGCTGCAAAGACTGCGCAGTTACCGTAGTCCGTTTTTATCCAAATCCTGTAGTAGTTGGGACTACTGACACTAAAAACAAAATAACATTAGGATTTACATAGCAACTACAGATTTAAATTTCATACTTAAACTTCCAGACATGAGGAGTATGAGGCACTACGGTGATGTCATAGTTGTTTATTGCCTTCGCAACAGAACCTTTTTGGAGGCAGCTTAAAAATGAATTAGGCCCTTTAGTTTGATTTTGTACTTTCACACAGAAAAACATTAATTCTTAAAAAAATACCTTTGCGATTCTAATATGAAGTTTCCTGTATGAGTGAACGAGTATTCCAAAAATTCCAAGCAACCTGACGGAGGAGTTTTAGACCCAAACATTTCAACAGCAAACGAATTTCCCATTGCCTAAAGTATTACAGATCAGATCATCAGAGTCGTTATGGTATTAATGAGACCAACAGAAAATACGTTCTCAACTTGAAAATGATTCCGGTTTTCGAATGTCCACATCTCATGTTGTTGTTGAGTTCTTTCTGACTGTACAGTGGACGACTGGATTTCATTCAGGTGGTTATCTAGTTCTGGAACATTGTTGTGTGTTGGTTTCGACTGGTTTTGGATTTGTTCTACGAATGTTTCTAAAGTATCCACTAGTATCAACTGCATCGTTGTGGTTACTATGAGCCACTAATACACTAAGATTTTTTTTTCCATGGATTTCTGGAAATAAAATTTTATTATTGGGTTTTGAATAACAATGTTTTGTCACTGTACTTGTGCTTGGGTGAGTATCAAAGTGGCCGACAAGTTTCCACTCTTAATTAGTCCCAAATTTAATTTCTCAATGTCCGCATAGCTCCATTTTTGGCCTATTTTAGCGTCAAGTGCTGTCACATGTTCTTGATTTGAAGCAGTAGAATGAATCTGTACAATTTAAGTTAGACAGTGTAAGTTATCGTTAAACAGATTTATGTGTGAATTCGTACCAGTTTTAACTTTTGAAAAAGGTGATAAGTTTGTGTTGCAAGAGCAGTGTAGCCAGTTCAGAGGTCACGATTTTGCACGACAACACTGTCAAATTTTCGTTTATTGCTTCTTTCCATTTAAAGTTTAAGTCGCCCATCCTTGCTCCACAGTTTGGGATTTCATAAGCTCACTAAACTGAGATGTTCAACTGGTGAAACTAAAGTGCAGAATGAAGGTCATGCTGAATGATCAGCACGAGTGATGGAATATCTGTCGCAGGTGTATATCTCTATATACGTCAGGTCTCAACTATGTATGTTTTTATACAACAGATATATATCTGGTCATTGTTTGCTTACCTTATCTCTTGAACCTGATTTTGGTGAACTTATGTTTTCGTTTCGTTGCTCCATTTAACCCATGTGTAATTTACATCCCGAGGGTGAAATACATTGAGTTTATCAATAGCATAGTAGTAAGTATTAGGAGTGCAAAGAATATGAAATAATCAGCTTTTTTGTTCGTCAACGTTCTATCGTGCTTTATAATGTCAAATGTTCATGATGTAAATGTTAATCCAAAATAGAACTTGAACTAATCTGCATTTTCACTCCTACTCTCCACTTTCTTCTCCCATGCAAGCTAGTTCACGTTGGTTGCCTATATGTACATATTTAACAAGTGAACCCCATTCCCAGGAACCTTACGGGAGTAATTGTATAATAAGAAGTCTGATACATGATTTTGATTTGTACTGTTCTTAAGATGATTGGATTACCCAAAATAACTATTTAATGCATACCCTTACCTAACATGAGTTATAATAAGCTGTAAATTATACAAAGTGCTTATGAATGCAATTATAGCGGTAATACGGAAGGGAATGATTACCTACATAAATAAAATTGAAGGAATGAACTCGGGAATAAATGTGAGTAATAATTGTACGAGCCAACTGTGGTTAATGTTTAACTTAACTAATCTTTATATCTACATACTAACTAACATCTTCTACAGTTGACCTACGACCTGTCTCAGGTCGTCCCAAGTCAATTACTGACTTAGCTTGTCTCCTTCACGAGGACAATGTCTCGCTCTCCTTTATATACTCTCGGTGGTCACTACTACCACTTCACCTTAACGGTGAGCTATGTACAATGTCTTATTGTCTCCTTCACGGAGACAAAAGAGTCCATTCACTGGGCTCATATGAATATAACACGAATAAATAATTAACGTACAGCTTGCCCGTACACAATGAAAGATTATTTTAATCTGATTAGTACTCAACAGAAATCTCATGTGGAACAGAAATCTCATGTGAAGCCTAAGTTCTACTGGAATGACACGCCAATTGAATTAGTTGACAGTTACGTTTATCTCGGAGTACGTTTCAACTCGAATTTGGATTACTTACCCGTGTGTAATTTTTTTCTAAAGAAAGCTAACAACGCTTTGTCCCAGCTTAATTTAATATTTGGAAAAGCCAAAATCAGCAAGCTAGAATCTAGGCTGAGACTTTACAGCTCATTAGTAAAGTCTGTTCTCTTTTATTGTGTTCACATTTGGGGGACTTCTCAGACTAAGAGGCTGCAAATTTTTCATAATGACTTACTCAAGCAGTTATTTTGGCTTCCTAGATTCACTCCTAACTGGTTCGCAAGCCTTGAAACAGATTGTTCCTCAATTATTACTTCCCTAATAAATGTTGTTAGGTTTTTTGAGAAAAATATTCAACAGGAAACCTGGTTCTCTGATTAAAGAATGTTACGATGAACTCAAAAACAAGCACTGTATTAAATTAATCAGACACAATTGGTACATTGAATGCAATAGGCTATTCTTAGAAAATTGTGATCTCGAAATCTTTGACTTGGAAGACATGTATAATGATAAAACTTTGATGGTCAGTTCGATAATTAGAACAGCTCAAGATGATTTTATGCGTAGGGACATCGAAAAAATGAACATTAGCTTTACAATTCCCTGGTATAAAGCCTCTCGAACTAGTGACAAAGTACATTTTACGTCTGACGTTAAGAGTTGGGCATTAATTAGACTAGCTGTACAACTTAGGTTAGATGGTCCTAAAATAACAGTTGGTAGTAAATCTTTTACGCTATGTTACTTTACTAAAGCGGTAGAAGATTTGAGTTATTGTTCACTGTGCACTTTGACTAAAGTTGAAAATTTGTTTCATATTATTGCAGAGTGTCCGGCTTATGTATCAGAGCGTATATCCAATCTTCAAAAATGTAGCTTTTCTAACGAGGAATACTATAATAATTTAGCGTACTTGAATTTGGAAAACTGAAATGCTTTGAATACGTTTCTAAATAGAGCAATCGAAATAAGAGAAAATAGGGTTAATAATCTTGTAAGTTAGTTAAGATGAATTTTGTTAACTAGTTAATACGTTAGGTTAGGTCATTAAACTGTTATATATATAACAGTTTAATGATAATATGATGATTGTAAGGGCTTGGCCATATCGATCTAGCTTAAAATAAAAACAACTATGAACTATGATTAGTACTCTACATTGATTAAATTGAACCCGAGGGTATTATAACGTGAAAAAAGACGTTCAAAAGTTACAAAAAACTCAGTCTATTGTCACTCAGAGACTGATCCTCCTTCGCAGACGCTCGGATTATCCAGATACTCTCTATTTGTACTTTCAAATCATTTCTTAACTGATTAACATCAGCCCTTAAATCCCCCCGGAGACCGTTTACTACACTGTTGCCTTCCACCGCGATATCTGTACGGGCTTTGTTTTCTACGTGGAGGATATTTGATTTAAATTCCTCCCGGAGATCCTTTCCTATATGGTCGATCATTGTGGTGAAGTGTGCACGAAGATTATTTACAAGGAATTTCATTTCTTCCCTAAATTGGAGATTCTGACCACGTGCCTCCATAAGTTGAATCTGCATGTCACTTAATGACAAGTTTTTCTTAGTAACGCAGGTAACGGGATCACCTTGGGGTTCGAGACTTGTGGAACGTTCATGCTGTGAATATTCAATATAAATTAGTTTTGACTACTATTCCTGGAGCAAAATGTCATGTCAAAATGTTTCACGAACTCCTACTTACCACGCCTTTGTTGAGTATTCTAAGGGCTCTATCATTTTTGGAAACTTCGAGCGCTCTTATGAACTGTTGGAACCCCTCGTCATCCCACTTGCTAGATAAGTGAGTGTACAACATTATGGCCTTTTCGTAAGGCGAACTCGTGGATCTAATCTGAGACAAATTAATGTTAAGTGTGAATTAGAGTAATCAGCACAAACTATTTGATGGACACCGTATAAGCTCACTTTGTGGCTTTCGCTACTGCTAATCAGACCTCTCTGCAATAGCTCTGCTGTCATCTCATCGTTAACAGCTGTGCACTCGACAAGAGTTGCCAAGTTCTCGTTCACCGTCTTCCTGAATCCTTCTTGATTTTTGATCTGCACAAAATTAGTATTCTCATCAAAAAATGGAGTGAAATATTCAAATGGGCCCATGTCATACAAATTAATGTAAACTTTACTGCTCTTACGTTCAGAATTTCGAAGGCCCTCATGTTTCTGGTTTCTCTTAGGACTAACTTAAACTTCTCAAAACTCATATCATTCCACGTTTGTGCAATTTTAGTGTACAAGGTTATAGCCCGTTCATGATCTGTTTTGGCGGGGTTCATCTGCAAAAATGTACATCCGATTCCAGATATACAGTTGAGAGTTTTTTTCAAAACGATTATTACATTGTTTATTGTTCTTACAAGTAGGTCGCTGTCACTCTGTGTGATGAGTCCATATGTATACAAGAGCAAAGACATCTCGTGGTGTACTGCAGTTGATTGCGACAATACCTCCAGGTTCTCATTAATTACCTCCCTCCATGTGCCTTCCATCGTCACTTTAATTTAAGTCAATACAAATTGAAACCTGCTGACTCCAAGGACGACTATACATTACAAAATGAGCATTGAATTGGCTTAAATAATTCTTAAAATCCACGAGGATGATAATAAATTATCCACAGTAGACTAAATGCCAGTGATAAACCCAACCTAACAATCGGATTAAGTGTATTTAATCCTGCTTATCAAATCACCTTTATCAATAATCTCATTGAGACACATTTATTTTAACTATTTGCCTTTTGTGTGCGCAGAATGGAGCCCACGTTAACTTTCATCGTAGTTTCAAACAATAAATTATCCTTCATCTGATCTTAATGGTTACGATTCGAGATGTACTATTAAGGCAGAGGTCGTTTATACAAATGGATTCATTGATTAAAAACCTTGGTACACACACACATACACACATACACATTTTGTCGAGACATAATCAGATTCTCTCTCTGAGTAAAAATTCTGGAAGAAATCTGGCCAAGGCGTGTATTTTAAATCGACTGATAAGTCACTATATAGTTGCCTAGAAACGTCACTTTCACCATTGAAAAAAATTAACTATAGTTTACACTCATCCTTTTTGAAGCAGACTAGTGGGAGTTTAGTGTAGTAGAAAATAGTTATCAATTAAAGTAGAGTATTCGAATTTAATTGTTTATAAACAACATTATAGACATTCATTAATTACTAATTCAATTTATAGTTTTATAACAAAATCTTGACATAACTGACCAGATCAGATTCGTTGTTAGATTCGGAGGAAAAAGATATCCAACTGTTGTCCAAAAGTCCATGCAAATTAGTCTAGTTGATTTGTGCACTGCCCGTCCAAATCTGGAACTTTGCTTCTGAATAGGAATGAAGAGGTTCAAGTCAAATTAATTTTAGAAAGCTTTAACGTAATGTATGATGGAGAAATGAGTGCAATGGCTAATTTCAACCGAATGAATGTGAATTCTGCAGAGATGAATACGAATTTTGAGAGTGCACACAAGAGCTGAGCAAGAGATAAGGCACTGATTATTATATATAAAATAACACATAAACCACTTGATTCGAGTGATAAAGACATTTTGCCTCCCATGTTAATATTAGATTAAGGAACGAACTCACACATGTAAAATATGTTTGTTCCCTCAGTCCCATATCAAACTGCAATTGTCGAGGTGTGGATGTTAGATTTTAATTACATCAGTGTACATTCGTATCCAAATGTGTGGAGGACTAATTACGAGTTTATAGAAACTGTTTCTGCAATACCGATTTGTATATGCAGGTCTATGAAATGTAAAAAGTTCAATTTATCACCTAATGCCTTTTTTGAGCTTATGCTATGTTTCCATTACCGATTGCTTTAGAAACTGAAACTGAATTTGTTGCTGCTCATGTGGAAGAACAGAATGACGCCATGAGGCTTATGAAGGTTGTTTTGCTTGGTTGGTTTGTTGACATTTTAAAAGAAAAAAATCAACTATGGTTGTATTCACAATCGAGATGACCAGTTTTTACGACACAGATTAATATAAAAAAGGAAGAGTAAAATTATTTAATTAATTCTGAAGTAATTCAATTAAATTATCATTAGTAGACTGTTTTTACGACGATCGAAATTGTGGGTTTTTATTTACCGAGAGTTATTCACAGCGGAAGGGAGTGGAATTTTAATTTTTAAGGTTGTCAAATTCTAAATATCAATAACAATTTATCAATTACTAACATTGCAATATGTTTTGACTATACTAAAATACTGACACAACAAATGTAATTAAAAACCAATGAATCATTGTTTGAAAATTGAAAGTGGTTACTGAATTATATTTTTGCGTTGATTTCACAAAACTGGCTAATTTAAAGACGTCTGAGTAATCAATTAGTGTTTAGTTTACGGTTGTTGTGTACTGTATATATTACAGTTGTTTTAGGGTCAGTCTGATGTCTTGTGAGTTGACGCTGAGAGCCCCTCGAGTTTTATCTCCTGCATTCTGATTTGGTTCTTCAGCTGGACAATGTCTGGCATTAGATCCGAGTAGGAATATTCCTTCATATGATTTATTCTGTCCAGGATTTGTGTGTGCAGATCCTCTTTTAGGTTTAGGAATTTAGCTGTAATTTCTGAACGGACAACCTCTTCCACATTGTTTAATTCTGACGTAAATTCATTCAGTATGTTATACTGCAGGTGGTTTACTTTAGCCACAAATTCAGCACGGAGACTGTCAATAAGCAAGGTTAACTCTTCCAGCAGGTATAATTTATGTGTCTGTCGCTCCTCCGGGTGATGACGGCTACCATTGCTGTTAGCGTGCATAATATGAACGAAGTTTTCACTGTTGGGTATGGAAACTCTTGTAATCTGCAAATGATACATTTTAGTTTATTTGTAACGTAATAAATTAATGTAAACTTATGTATCAGAATTTAACACATACGTCTTCTTTGTTAAGGATTTCCAGAGCCTTTGTGTTTGAGCACTTTGCAAGTATCGTTTTGAAATTTTCGAATCCCTCATCATTCCATTTTCTAGCTGTTGTTCCGTACAACATAATTCCCCGTTCTTGATCTGATTTTGAAGAACACATCTGCAAGATTTAAGTCAATTGTATTCTACGTATGAAATTCATTGTCAAAAAACGCTTACAAGTTCTTTGTCTTCCAATAAGCTGATCAAACTTGAATTTATTAAGTGTGCCGTCATTTCTGAATTCACCACCGTACAGTTTGCCAAAGCTTCTAAGTTCTCTCGGATTATCACTCTCCAACAATTAACAGTGTGTTCCATTTCAACTAATTGTAAGCTTAATGAAACCTGCTTGATCTGCACCAAGTTGTTCAATTGCCAAAAGTGAACTGAGGAATGATCTTCTGCTGACCCAATTATATGGTCCAATGTAAAAGATAATGGGAAATGAAAATTCCCTTGTTGGCACCTTACCTAGTTTTATGATTGATTGTTTATCGTATTTCGTTGTTAACATTCTCTTATCATATGGAGTGCCTATATGCAGAAGATATAAGTTCCAGCACATCTACAGTTGAAACTTCGGCACACATTACTTCAATATGTGTACAAAAAAATGAGTGCAGGTTTGTTTGCTTTAATAACAGACAATTATGTGAATCATAAGTTTTACATTACTAGATTTACCATCTTGATGATGTAAAAAATTAAAATTACGAGTATGCTCAAAACTCCGGAAATGATTTAATTAGTTAATCAATTAATTAATGAAAATTCCAAATTAGCACAACTTACTCATAAATATAATAAACTTAAAATTTATTTTTGTGGAATTTAGTATTTGTATGCATACTTTTTAATATGTAACGAAGATCGAGGTTCGTATTGCCTCCTAACCATTGCCTCACGACTGGCTGCTTCGAGATAACTCAAGCTCACAATCAGTTGTATGCTCTTCCTTCTGCCTCATACATACACTCACATAAGCTCTTTTTTATCACACCACACAAACAACAGTGTTCTTTATGCAAATGACTGTTTACTTTTCTCGTTGGTATTGCTATGGCGGAGTGGTCCTGGTTCTCATGGTGCAGTTGACACACATAAGACACACATTAGTTAGGTTAATGCCTAAAGACTACATCTTTGATTTGTACTGGGATTTGTGTGTTGGGTTTCCGTGGCAACATTTGTCACAATAGTTCAATAGCTTAGCAACGAAAGTGCATATATTAATAACACGTTGAAAGTTTCTTATTAGCAGGCAAAACGATTCGACCAGACTAACTTGCATTAGTACAAAAAATTATGATAGCTGTTCTACTTAATTTTCATTATTACCTATTTTTCCTAACTAGACTTATATGAGATACATAGACAACTGATTGTATAGCTAGAATGTTAATGACAAGTGATTCATAATAAACTAATATCATAATTTATACATAATACATTAATTAGAAGACAATTATAGCTAAATGTTTGTAGTCTTGCAATTTGTACGTTAATAATAACTTGATTGTAATTTGGTGTAGAACATGAATAATTTGAAGTAATAACTACGAGTTTGCTATTTGTTTTTGGTTCATGCACGGTAAATATATTAAAAAAATTGTAAATCAAGAAATCCGTGTTCTCTTTGGAATCCAAATTGAACGACAAAAGTTTCTTAGCATTTCCAGAACATCCAGGGGCATTTCTCGTGTCCTCGACAGTATATACATTGTTCTTGAGGATGAGACTTCCGGGTTGTTACAAATTGCAAGAATTGCCCAACTTTTGTACTCGGTTTTATCCCAAACTCTGCCATAATAACCTGTTAAATATATATTTTTAATGTCACGCTGCACCCAGAGTACTGTTTTGGATTACCTTTAGGGTCTCGCCAGAAATGAGGACATTGGGAGTCAACTGTATAATTGTAGTTTTCAATTTTTGTTTCATTTGAGTTCAATTTTTGTCCCCTGAAAACGTCAAAATATGTTGCACGAGTTGTTTAAAAATTTCCAGATACATTTGTTTATATACCTTCTTGTTTGCTCAACAGTATTTCCAGTCAGATTGAAATCATACTCCACGGAATTCCAATCAGTCTCGAAAGCACTATCTCGGTCGAACCTTTCTATTACGTGCCACTTTCCTGCAACCTATAGCAACAGAAGGTTAGTTGGAAGGACACAGAGTTCGGAATGACCAGCATGATTAACATTACCTTTTCGGTTTCAAATATTTTTGTAGAATTCGCCTGCCACGTCTCATTCTCTGTAGCTGAATATGCCTCCACTGTCGGCAATGCAATCTGTATACCTTCTGGTGACTGTGTTGAGGTTGAATGACGAATATTAATCTGCTCGCTTAATTTTGCCTGGTTTATTTGCTTTAGTTGAAACTGGTCATTTCCCCCACTATCATCTTCATGTCTTCTGACTTGTTTCAGATTCCGTTTTGTGTCAGAGTATGTGTGTGTTTGTTCATCAGAGACAGTTTGCTTATTTATAATCCTGTTCTTTTGAACTGGTACGTAAGAAGAAGGGGATGAGGTCTGTTGTGTTAAAATGCGACAAGTTTCTATATCTTGTTCTGCCCTTAGGCTTCTTTTATCCTTCAGCAACGCTTCCAGTTCCATTATCTTGGTGTCCTGAGCTTTGGTCTTATTTGTCAAATGATCTATTTCTTTTCTGAAATTTGCATTCTGAAGAGCTACTTCTTGGCTGATCGTGGACGAGATTTCGGTCCGCAGGATCAGTCCTTGCTTATCTACCTTTCCCATAAGGTCCGTACGGAGGATCCCGGTCGCTTGATTTACTTTGGACGTGATAACTGCACGAAGACTTTTTTCTAGCTGTTTCATTCTTGCATTACACTCAACACGGACATCCTCAACATGTGACTTCATTTGGTCCCTTAATTGAAGATCCTGAGTCCGTGTCCCGGTTTTTCTTTTTTTCATGCTGGTAGTTTCGAAATCCCCATTATTATTTGGACCGGAATCTGGTTCGGAATCTTTACTACCGATGCTAATTATTTGTCGTGTCTGTTAAGCATATTTTATACTCTTATTCTGTCGAATAAAACGCGTTGAATTTACTTTTAAGAATTATAAAGTTACGTGTGTGCTGTTAAGAATTTCTAGGGCTCTCTTGTTCAAACACTCTGCGAGTATTAGTTTGAATTTTCCAAAATCTTCGTCATTCCACTTTCGAGCTACCTTCTCGTACAAAATCAGAGCACGTTCGTGATCCGATGTCGAAGTATTCATCTGCAACATTCACATGCTTCTTGTAATTCCTTAAGACGAGGAATGTATTATGTACTTGAGTTTCTTACCAGGTCGTGTTTCTCACTGCCGTAGATCAGACTGGATTCCGACAAACGGGTTGCCATTTCGGACGTAACAACGGTGCAGTCTGCCAAGTCTTTTAATTTGTCCTGGATTATTTCCCTCCAACGTCGCCCCTCTCCCTCCATTGTAACTCACAAGTGTAGCTTTAACAACTTTAAATGTCATTAATTTTGTTAATGCAGGAAATGTTGCACAGTAGAGTGGTAGCTTGATACTATGCTGAAAGGACTGATGAACATTTAGATCGATGAATTCTCAAGAGTGACATGTTCGTATGGGTGTTGAGATAACTGTCGCTCTATATTATGTTATCTTTATCTAATCTTACATGTTTTTATGTATTTATGTATGTATGTATGTATGTAGTGTTTGGAGGCCCTCCTTATGGAGAGCTCCGCCAAGGCCTGGTGAGTGGCCTATTGCAGAAACTCCATACTCATCTACAAGCTGAGGTTATTAAGGTCCCGTGCATTATCTCTATTTGACAATCACCTGTCAGAGATAAGCAAACCAGGGCAACACCAAGTCCGGGGAGCACTGCCCAGTCATGTCCACCAGGGTGCCATGAACTCCCAAGCAGCACTCCGCTCGCCCAGCGGATATACCCATTCAGCTTTTTCTTTAATGTAGCCACTACTGGGACCGAGCCTCTATATAGAGAGAGGCCCAGCACATTCCCGTTCTCGCTTGAGCCCAGGGATTGAACCGCTGGGCCAAGGAGCCGTGGCTTAAGGACACTGATGACCTGAACCACTCGCCCGTCTGCTTCGAACCCCTCCAAACTGACCTCTCAACTTCGAAATTAATGAACTGCGCATTTAAAATGACTTCCAGACATTAAGTATCCGAAGGACATTACGGAATGCTTAACTAGTTTTCCACGACCTGCGAGGCGTTCGTAATCTCAACTTAACGACATTCATCATTTGTCTCCGTTTGTTCACTCTGTTGTGGGAGGGGTGGTGGTGATTAAGTGTCACCCTCAAAGAAGGATCGGGTGGGGCGACAAGGGGAGGAGTGCTATGTGTTAAGCATTGAAAGGTTAGATGGGGCAGGTTGAGACTCCGGAGGATCCGTCCCTTCCTCAAGGGACGCAGGAGGACCTCGGTGACCTTCGATAGATTAAGTATGATTGTCACGTGATGGAGTCTAGTGTGAGGAACACAAGTGCTTAAGTGAAAGACATCCAAGAGGAGTGAGTGTGTGAGGGAGTTGGGTAGTTAAAGTCATGAGACACTTGACACTTAATCACCAACACATTCCTCTCCACGTTACACGAGATCTCTCCCACAATCTCCCACTCGAACCTTTTCTTGGGATGACTTAATCAGAGAAGAAGATCATGGGTTCTATCTCTCTCTAGACCCACACACACACTCATCCATGTTCACTCGACTTAATCTTCCCTCCCGAGTTTTATTGCCCCACGGAAGCTTAAGTGTCGAGGGGTGTGTCGGTGACCTACTTAAACAGCTGACAAGGCCCTGAATTATTTATTGTGGTTCTGCAGGTAGACTGTAAACAAAGTGACACGTTCGATTGGTTTGGATCAGTTTGTGTGTCTCGGTGATTTCTTTGCTGAGTTGGGAGGTCATGGAAGGTCAGTCGAGTGCGAAGGCGGCGCCGATGATGTCGAAGGAAGACAACGACGAGGAAGAGCGACGGCTGGGAAAGTGTCTCCAACAAGTTCTTTCCAATCCACTCGTAAGTTGTTTTACTGGACAAAGGTTGACGTGTTTGACGTTTTGGTTGTTGACGTCGCGTGTGATTTACAGGTCTGCGAGATCATCGCGTCGTTCTTGAGTCTCTCCGACATGAAAGCAGCGTCGGAAGTTAATCCACAGTTCCTCCAAGCGATGCGGGAGACAAGACGCTTCACTCAAACGGCCGTGTTGGCCATCATCGACAAGAATCTTCAAGACATGAAGTCATTTATTAGGATGACGGATTACAAGTGGCGCGGTGTGAAGGTCGACGTGACGGATCCTACGAACATTCTGGAAGACCTGCCGCGTGTCCTGAAGTCAGTAGAGCTTGTATCGCTTGAAGGGCGACCGTGGGTAATTGAAGATCGCGCGGTGAATGATGCGACGGCTGTGAGTCTATTGACCGCCGTCCTCAGCTCCACTCTCAACTTATCTCAGCTGAAAATCGACATTCGTTTTCTCTCCTCGAACATCGGAGGCGTTTTGTCGTTCCCAGCGGTCCAGCAGACGTTGAGGAACCTGAATCGCCTGGAGTTGGTCAAGCTCAAGATGACGGAGGGCGAACGTGACTGGGAAGATGAGCTCTGCTTTATGAACTCCGACGAGGAAGACGCGTTCTGGAGGAACTTTGGCTTGCTGACTGGACTTCCGAACCGTCTCAAGTGTTTCAAGCTCACCGAGTTGACTCCAACTGAAGACAAAAGCGTCGACAGCCTACGCCGTCCGGCCCTTCAACTCTTGAAGAACAACAGAGCGACGTTGGGAGAGCTGGAACTCCATTTTATTGTCTGGCGGATCCAGGAACTCCAGACGTTGACCTTTCCAGCGTTGAAGACTTTAACTGCGTCTGTGAAATGGGATAAGAACTTGTGCAGTGGGAGAAGGCTAGGAGAGTTCTTGAAGAACCAAAGGTCACTGGAAGAGTTGACGCTGACGACGATAGGGAGTGTGAAGCCTGGAGACCCTCTCTATTTGGCGATTAAGGAATGTTCCGTTGGACTCAGGAAACTCCACTGGACAGGGTTGAGGTTCGAGCATTTGAATTGGAGCTTTTTGGCCTCGATGAATCGACTGAAAGACTTTCGGCTGAACATAGCGGGAAGTTTTAAAAACGGAAACAGACTTCTGGCTTCCCTCCCGAAGAATCAGCTGGAGTGCTTAAGTCTCGAGGGACTCTCTGACATGTGGGGCGGACTTCGCGGAGTGGAGAACATGTTCCAGTTTAAAACAGAGCTGCTCCAGGGATTCCGGTGCTTAAGGAAGTTGAGTTTTCTGGGAGGTTGGGACGCGGTAGATGATCAGCTGATGCAATGGCTGCTTAAGGAGTTCTCATTGCTGGAGGAGTTCCAGGTATACGATTGCGACTATTTGACTGACGCTGGAATCTCTGGGAAGACAACAGCCGAGTGGGGAATGGACGCCTCGTTTGCAGACCTGCGCCGTAAGTCTCTAACTTCTGGAACCTCTGACCTTTGGTCCTGACTCCTGACTCGAGGGCCTTTACATTCTTTTGCAGGATTGAAGACGTTGAGGATATTGAAGTGTCCTCGAGTGACGCCCAACGGAGTTCTGGAGGCGTGTGTGAATGTTCCTTCCCTCACGAGTCTCGAGTACACCAATCCAGAAGGACCGGTAAGAGTGGAGGGAGATAAGCGTTGGGGACGTTTAAGATAACGTCAGGAATGTGTGTTGTAGATTATGGAGTCGGTGGTGTTGCAGTTGGTGGAACAGAATCCGCGGCTGGAGAGATTAAGTCTGCACTACGACTACGACTGCCGCGACTTGGAGAAGTTGAGGGCGAAGTTAATGAAGATGCATCCTCGAGTGGAGTTGTTGGCTGAGAAGGACATCTTCTGGTGACCTTTTGACCGTTTCTGCTCGCGCGTTTGCAGGCCAATTGGTTATTCATTAACTATTTGTATTCTAAAGTGTGTAGACGAGAGTTATTTCGTTTCATTAAAGCGTGGGACT
The DNA here is from genome assembly GCA_034696565.1 of Isotomurus graminis. Lineage (NCBI taxonomy): Eukaryota > Metazoa > Arthropoda > Collembola > Entomobryomorpha > Isotomidae > Isotomurus > Isotomurus graminis. The sequence goes on from JAQGAB010001064.1 coordinate 18,643, forward strand.
TAATGTGTCGTCTGTTTATTTGTTCAGAGGTCACTTAAGTCTTGTTGGAAGAGTCATTTGGGGTCAAGCGTCAAGCGACGATGATTAAGTCCCTTCGTTGACACGGATATCCATTGCAGGTCTTTGGAGGAGGGTACTGCTGAGTAGATTGGAAGACGAGGATGCCCTATGACCTCCTTTGGTGAGAGGGGAGGAAGCCAAATGGAGAGACCTGCCTATCACGTCCGCCATATGAACCCGCAGTCTCTCAGCATTCCCAGAACGTTCCAACGAGGCATTCGGCAATCCACCTGATTTGCGGCGTGTATTTCGCTTCTTCATAAAGCGCTGTGGGAAGAAGAGGTCGAAAAATATTCCAAGGGTCGCAGGTGTCCTTGCGGAAGGGACCAGAAGGACGCTGCCATTCGGCATGTGTTAAGATCCT